>JARFJB010002065.1:2305000-2447500 GCA_036346205.1 Vesta saturnalis
TAAACAAATAAATATATATATATACATCAGACCAAACAATAGACCATATTATATTTGATTTAAAACAGAAATTTACAACAAACTAAAAGAAACAAATAAGTGAAAATAAATCCAACACACACACAACAAAAACCCAACAACATTTGTAAATATATTTTCGAATCGTTATTATTATAAATCACATAAAAATTTCAACTAACTATTTATTACAATTCACAAAATACAATTAAACCTATTTATTGTTATAATAGTTATAACACATTAAAATATATTATATATATTAGTATTAGTAAATTAATTAATATTTATTAACACATAGTATTACAACATGTAAAAAATGTTTAAAAAAAAAAACACACACACACACACACAACACACAACACACAAACACACAAAACACACACACACAACACACAACTACACACACACAAAAAAACACACACAACACACAATAATACCACACAACACAACAACACACAACACACAACAACACAAATCACACAATAAACAAAAAAAAACACAACACAAACACAAAACACAACACACACAAAACACACACAAACACAACACAACACACACACAAACACACACACACACAACACACACACAACAACACACACACACAACAACACACACAAACACACACACACAAACACACACACACACACACACCACACACACACACACACATCACACACACACACACACACACACACACACACACACACACACACACACACACACACACACACACACACACACACACACACACACACACACACACACACACACACACACACACACACACACACACACACACACACACACACACACACACACACACACACACACACACACACACACACACACACACACACACACACACACACACACACACACACACACACACACACACACACACACACACACACACCACACACAGAGAGAGAGAGAACACACGCCACAAGCACCTACACGCACAGCAGTTTTCTGCACGTTTTAAGTATAATGGCGTAATATAGTGTGCCTTGCATATATGACCTCGGTATATAATTTGTAGTGGGTTTTGAAAAGTCCGATTACCCACACGTAGAAGGAAACGTCATATTAGCTTTGTTTACCGCGCTAACCAAATCCTACTCGAGGTAAACTTTTTATTTACGTATTTAATAAAATTAATAGTAATTTTTAATTGCATATTTACCTTTGAACTTATTCGCTCGCAACCAAAAACTTGTAATAATTTAATATTAGTCAAGTAGCTTTGGTATGTGTGAATCCTTGCGGTATTGCAGGCTCACATTCCATTAATATAAGTAAAGTAAAGTTAAGTTCGTAAACCTTTAAGTTCAAAAATGTCGACTTTATTTTCTAAAGAAAATTCTTGGTCTAATTATAAAAGGCATTAACCGTTTCTTACGTGCTCATACATACAAAAAAAAACTGCGAGAAGATTCTTTTTGAACGTATAAAAAAGGTAACCGCGTGTTTACGAAACCGCTAGGTTCTCGTATTAAATAGGTCCGTATTCCGAATTTCAGATAAACTTTCCGGGACCAGAACAAGGATATCGAATGTCCGAATCCGTCTTCCAGTGCGTTCCAATCAGAAGTCGTCCAGGGTGGAATATTTCCAGTTCCGTTTATAAACTTAATTAAACTAGTTCATTTATACACTTATTGTTTATCGTTGCAAATGAAAACCAATAAATGTATTACACCATTTTGTGTACTAGTAAGTTTAAGGAAAGGTAGCCAGAGCGACAAACAAGCGAACCATACCCTATCTACGAACATTATGGAAAAGTAATGGCAACATAAATAAGTCATTGAAAGTTCCAAAACCTACTTTACAACGTTGTTAAAAGGAATGGATTCGTTTCAAGAATTAAATTGTTTTGTTGTAAATAATTTAAGAAACATGTTTCTCAGCTTTTGTTACTGCGCGCAATGTTTTGGACCTCGCAACAATCGTGGATTATACGTATTTAATAGCTTATTAAGGATTCACTTGTATAATAGGATTTATTATTGTAAAACAGGTTATCTCAAATCTAGTTATCGGGTTTTGGTTGACACCCGCCGAGCTTAAAATGTTGTTTGTCTCGTGAGAAACGTCCATTTTGCATTTTTTTATGAAACTCTTAATGATGGTAGTTAGAGTTGACGTAGTTTTAGCAGGGTAAAGGGGTTTCGTTTTGGTTCTTGGTAGTCAGTCAGTTTACAGAGTTGGTTGAGATCTTGTGGCGAGTGATGTAGGGTACCATGCGTTAATAAATAGATTAATTAGTAAGCTAGCTAGAAATTTAGCCGAACTTGCATCAATTTAATCATGTGTTCTAATTAAGAAAAACACGGTATCGGCAACAAAATAAATGACATAAGCAGAACAAATATAAAATTTCATCCGCAAATCTTAGTAAGGAAAATATTTTAATACAATGTAAAAGTTTACAGTCACCATAATGTGTTTCGCAATAGAATACAACGCGTTCCAGTAACTTTACATGTGATATATCTAAACGCTAATAGTAATTAAAGATGAAAAATTGTGTGCAAATTTAAAAGCTTTAGAAAGTTGGAAATTTTATACATTCCGTCCCTAATCGAATTACTATCAGCAGATTCATCAAAATGACAGGAGTCTAACATTTTCTGATTTAATTTACTCCATTTTAAAAATTGTATTGGTGCTTGCTTTAAATATAAATATGTACTGTTCAGCTTTTTTGACGTTTAGAGAACGAACTTAATTATCTACAGAAGCTGCTATAATGATCAAACCACAGATATCCAAATGTATCTTTCAAATTATTCATATTCACTGAATGCCATACTTAGTTACTTCACTACAATAACGTATATGGAAATTAATCATTCGGATTAATCAGTGACAATGCTGTTTTAAATAAAAGAAAATGCATTGAAACTATCCAATTACTGGAGCAATGTAGTTGAGTAATAAATACCTAAGTTCATACTTACTAACGCACAGCTAGTGCATCTGGAATGCAATAAGTGATTGAAAGCCTTTATTGACGTGTATTTATTATGTCCTGGGTTCTATAAAATATGTAATTACATATTCCAAAAGAGTTTGGGTTCTAAAGTTCTCAGTGTTACAATTTAATGGTAAAGTAATATTTTGTTGTTGTCGTAGATTTGAAGATGCATTGTACAAAGTTTATACGTTTTGACAAAAATCACAGTTCATGGTTCGTAGAAATTCGAAATTTGTAAAATAAGATACACAGTAGATAAACCTGCAATAACAATTAAGCACATGTATTTGAAAGACTATTATTGTTTTTTTTTGTCGGTTGTAGCGATAGGATTTTTTCTTCTTCGTCCACTACGAAGATTACCGTTGTTCATAAGCACACCAATTCATAACCGGTCTGAATTATAAATCAGAGAAATGTGTCGTTCGAGTCAACCGTCCGCGTCAGTAGAATAACTAACAGGTAGATGAATCATAATTAGGTGTAACCGACCAATACAATTATTGCAAAAGTAATTTGAAGTAATTTCCCGTAAATAATACGAACGTAAGAAAAGAAATTTCGATTAAACTTTAATAATAAATACGTATAAAAACAAATAATCCGTGGTGAATGACGCACTATATTGTGTATGAAGTGATTAAAATTTTTGTTATATTTAAAATAAATTTATTTTCATTGTTACACTTACAATGATTGGGAATATAGCTCCATTCAATTTAAATACCGACATTAAATATTAATGAATTAAAAAACAAACTTTAACGTTGGTAATAAGATAACTTACTTTTTACTGTGGTTCACATTATGTGAGGAAAACGTCACATATTTTCTACACTCTATTCAATTTGCATAAATAGATAATAGTATATTAAAGTATAAGTGGATAAAGCAGCCTTTAAAACATGCGCGATTTTTCGAGCACGACGGCGCACCTGGACTGCTCGAAATAGAGTAAGTGCTTTAAAGACCAGTTATCCACGATTACCTTAAGCCATTTTTTTTATTGGTGCACCTTGAAATCATAAATACTAGTATTATTACTATAAAAATTGAAATGAGAACTAATAATGTAAAATATTTAAATAAAAATTAATATATCTAACAATACTGTCTTTTCTATATTCATTTATAAAATTAAGAGTGTTAAATAATGTTTAAATAAAGGTTTTGTTAGTAATATTTTATTTGACGTAACAAGGTACTCCTGTAAGATCAATAATCAAAAAATTGTCATTTAGACTTCACGTTTCTTGAGGTGTTGATGTTGCCGTGGTAACTTTAAAAAACGCGCGTTTTTGAAAGTGCGATTTAAACACCCTAAGGCGTGCTTTAATAGGTAAAATGGGGCACCAATAAAAAAAATCAAGTATCCATGTTTATTCCTCAATGACATCTTTCAACGGATCTGTAGTTCCTAATTCGGTGGACAAACACAATCTCTTTGTGGATTTATTTGAATCAAACTCGTGTATTAATAATTATGGAAAAGCTATACCCCTGGCGAACTCTTCGTCATATACTATGAAACCAATTCACTTTCGGTACAAACTTCTAGAATCGATCATCAGTAGGCTTGATCCCAATAAGGCGACTGGTCCAGACGATTTCCCAGCTATTGCGTTAAAGACTTAAGACCAGTTCTATCTAATTTCTATTCCATCTCTATGCTTTCTGGAATTTCCTTCATCATGGAAGTTAGCAATGCTCAACCTGTTCTCAAAAATGGCGACAAGACCGATCCCTTTAACTACCGACCAATTGCTATAAGTTCTGATCTATCTAAAGTCATGAAAAAAGCCATCAATCAGCAAATAATCTTTTTCCTTAAATCTAACAAACCGCTTAATGACCACCAATATGTTTGTAAGTATCGTTCAACAGGTAATCTTATATAACATGTGAAAACAGTTGTAGTCGCTTTAGATGTTTGACATAACTGTTAACCTGTGAAACTCACCTTGCTTGGATTAACTGGATTCACTTTTTTTCAAACGAAGTTGGTATTAATGCGGGTGTGTCACAGGGATAAGTTATAGCTCCTAATCTTTTTCTTCTAAACATAAATGATCTAATTTTTTCGACGTTTAACCCGATACATTACTTTGCTGATGTCAGCTGTCTTTGTAGTTCATCTCAGCCTACTCATAATAGTAACCCATCTTCTATCTCAAATCAAGGCTTTAAATCTGAAATAACAAAGACATTCAACGTATCCTTTAGTTTTCCGACTCGTTATTATGCTGTAAATCATGAATTGACCATTTTCCAGGTACTGAAGATGCTGCTCGTAAAATAGGCTTTTTGTACAGATCTAAGCTATAATTTAAATTAGTAGTAGGTTTATTTCAGTTAAAGAGAGCTCGTATTTATTAAAACTTGAATTTAATTTAATTTTATTATTAGCTATCGATTATTGGCAGGAAAGTGTGACCTTTGCCTATATCACAAACCGCTCTCCCGTCCGAATTAACTATAACTTTATATCTTTAACATCCGTATTGAACGATAAAGTCAATATCCACAGTGGTACTTTAATAAAACGCAATCAAGTATTTTTTAAAGTAAATTATTACTTCCAAACGTGCCTAATTTGCGTGACGGCGAGAGTTAATTTCAAGCGTCATCTGTAGTCGGATAATACTATTAAACAATAATAGATCTTTAGTAGATTAAATATTATTAGACGGCTCTAAAATTCCAGAACACTCTGTAACGGACGAAGGCTAATCATGGAGAATGCCGCCATCAAAAACAAATTTAACATGATTTAATCACATTACACTATTAAAAACTTTAATGTAAAAATGGCAAAAGCATTGACAACTAAAAACTTGACATACCAAGTAAAAAACTAGTCAAATTATAACAAGTCCGACAAGGTAAACACAATTTTCTGTTACTAGTTAAGGGCTGTAGTTATTACGACACATTTAATACAGGGTGTATACATTTCATTTAATTTTAATATTAAGTGTACTTGTACAGCATGGCAATGCTGTAATGCCTAGATATGTTTGATTAAAAAACATTCCTTTTAATAGTAGGATGGACAGCAAAGTTAGTTAAGACGATTATGGCAAAACCTACTTAGTCGGAGATTTTTTCTTGCTTGTTAAAGATATTTCGATGTTTACATAGCTCAACCGATTTTAATAAACTTCATGTTGTTTGAAAGAGCTTTTGTTTAACAACAGAAAATTTGTAAATTTGAAGCAATCTGATTAATAACATAAATGCTAGAGGGCGCTGTTTAATAATTTTGTAATATTGTGTTTTCTCTTTACAATTTTAAATGGAAGCATAAAAATTTAAGTAGGTCTTTAAAAAGTAGACTAAATTAGTAATAAAACAGTGAAAACTGCAAGTTGATATCTTTTTCGTATGTTGAGATATCGTAAGAAACAGGTAAATGGCGGTAATTGTTCTTCCAACGTCTAGTAGCCTAGTTCGCGTTAACGGAAATTACTAAATTTAGCCTGGATAAAAAAAACTTGCATTGGTCTGCAGTAATTTAAACTGTTATCATACTAATGTTATGGTTGCGGCTAGATTACCTAAATGTAATGCTGTCGCAACTAACAATGAGAACAAATTATAAAATAATAATGTGATAAATCTAACAATTAAAACCTTAAATAAATAACTACGTAATTAGTGTCGCCCTAGATGTTCGAAATGTCGTCTATCATTTTCAGTGCATGAAATCAATCGCTGACGGGTGGAGTGAACAGCAGTTTCAATTTCTGCCCTTGAAATACTTCATATTGTCGGTCGAATCTTTTCAATCATTGCAGCTCTTGTTGTGGGTCTATCGGCATGAACGAGATACTTTATTCGCCCCCACAAATAAAAATCTAAACAAGTTAAGTCTGGAGACCTTGGTGGCCAAATAAATAAACTTCCACGTCCTATCCACCTTTCAGGGTATGATTGATCTAACAAATTCCGAACATCTCTAGAATAACGTGCCGGGCACCCATCACGTTGCAAGAACATGTCACGACGAATGGGCAAGGGTACGTCTCCTAAAAGAAGTGACAATTCGTTGCTTAAAAAATCTAAATATCTTTCTCCATTAACAAATCTCATTAAAAAAAAAACAATTATTTCTACACCTAGAATCCCGCACCACACATTTACAGACAAACGAAAAAAATTAAAACATTTTTATCATTATAATACCGAATAAAACATGCATTAATAAATAAGTAGTCACCTGTGTTCTCTTAAAATACTTTGGAGGGTGGTTCGACATATACCCAAGTCTCTAGCTATAGCTCTGGTACTTGAATGAGGTTTAACATTTACATAAGCTAAAACATCAATAACATTTTCCTCTGTTCTACCTCTGCGTTGTCTTCGGTATAAGGAAGATTCACATTTCCAGTAGTACGCACACGGTGTGCGAGTCGGAGAAAAACTCTTCAGCTGTGATGCCGTCTCTTTGGGTACTGCAGTGCATACACTCTAGCAGCAACGGTTGCATTTCTCATAAATTCAAAATAAACTGCCAACATATCAAATGCTTCTTCATTTGTAAGAATCATTTTGGTACGAAAAGATAAAGAAAGTCTATTAAATGCAACACGATGAATAATTTTTGACATATGCGTGAAAATCATAGCTTGCTTGTTTTCAACAGGGAATTTATTTTATATCTTACATGGCCCTCTTTACTAATTTTGTTGTCATCAGTAAATCGTAATTCGTATTTTAAACTGTATTCGTTGTTGCTGCGCAAATATCGGTTTTTATTGATATTTTATGCTTTTGATTTACAAACACATCGCTTGAAAACAAATATAACATTCTTATGTAATTAAAAAAATGTTAGATTTACCACATTATTATTTTATAATTTGTTCTCATTGTTAGTAGCGGCAGCATTACATTTAGGTAATCTAGCGGCAACCATAACATTAGTATGATAACAGTTTAAATTACTGCAGACCAATGTAAGATCTTTTCATCCAGGCTAAATTTAATAACTTCCGTTAACGCGAATTAGCCTACTAGACGTTGGAAAAACAATTCCCGCCATTTACCTGTTTCTTACGATATCCTAGGATAGGAAACAGATATCGACTTGAAGTTTTCACTATTTTATTACTAATTTAGTCTACTTTTTAAAGACCTACTTAAATTTTTATGCTTCCATTTAAAATTGTAAAGAGAAAACACAATATTAAAAAAATATTAAACAGCGCCCTCTATCATTTATGTTATTAATCAGATTACTTCAAATTTACAAGTTTTCTATTGATAAACAAAAGCTCTTTCAAACAACATCAAGTTTATTAAAATCGGTCAAGCAGAACCTGAATTAAAGGCGTTTTTTCGTAACAAGGTTCCCACTCTCCCCCACCCCTTATTTGAAGAGATAGACTAAAACTTGTCAAATAAAAAATATGCAGAATTTGTCGAAGAATCTGATTATAATATTTAATATGCCCCTTAATTGAGTAAATTATGAAAAATTTTGCTTTTTAAAATTTTAATTGTCTAATACGCCCTCTAGCGGTGGACCTACAATTCTGAAAATAATTTCCAGGCGTTTTTCGAGGTCACTTTCGCTATAAAAAATTTTTTCCCGAACCTGTGCTCTAATCTATTCCTGAGATATGGCCGACGGCCGTTCTTAGTTGGCCACCCGGTACATTACCCACACTCTACGCGAGTAATACACTGATGTTCGCAATACTCAATTATTCGATACAGTGGCGGAGATACGGCCAGCTCGAAAGGGTTTTTTGAACATCTACGGCACTGGATACACTCAAATTTTGTTTTCATTTCCGTATTTGTCAACTCAATATGCACAAATAAGGGTCTCTTGCGATTTTGTGATAAGACGGCCCGTTTCCATGATAAACAAGAAAATTTGATTTCATGGATCCCATAGCGTACGCCACTGGTTCACTATTTCGAACTGAAAATCTGTGAAGATGAGGAAAACACCAAGGCAAGGAATAATTCCAAATTGGATTTTTCTTGAAATCGCTTTGTTTCAAAGATACAGTGTGTTGTACTAGAAAAGAAAATTTAAAATGGATGTAATAATCAAATACGTGTAATAATATCGAGGGCATCATATCAGGAGGGCGTTTGAGGTAAAATGCCGAAATTTTTATTTTAGGGCATACGTGACCGTAGCATTATTCCGAAAACTATATATTACTTAAAGCTTCCTCCCTTGCAATTGGTTCAAATATCTAGTTTGGTAGGCGTAAGAACGAATTTTGCGAAATGAATATATCATAAGGGCGTATGCCCATACGCCCTCCGAATATTTTAATATTTGAATTATGGTAGTTTATACACCCAGCTTAAATGCTTATACTTCTGTATGACTCTTTAGTTTTAATTCCTATTGCTGGGTTTATACGCCATCTTTAGTTGCATCACATGATTTTAGTCAAGATTCCTACTGGCTAACAGCGTGTCAGGCATATCTGGTTACATTGTTGGTGTTGGAGACATTCAGGTGCACAGATTATTCTTGTTTTATGTTTCGTTCGTGCGTGTGCTCGGCATAAAAAATACTGTGGAAATAGCTTTTAAATTTGGATTACCTTAATGAAAACATCAACAACTATAATAAAGGAAGCCAGTTGCATTCCAGAAACCAGCTCGTTTGCTTGAGTTAGCCCAGAACATTGTAACATCAGTAAAGAAAATAAGTAGGTAACTATAAAGGGATTTAAGCGAATTGGATTATCGGTGATATTACAGATCCCGAGAATGAGCCAAATAATATTCCAGATGAAAACCAATGTTGATAGTACTTTTATTAATAATACATCAATGTGTAAACCAGTAAACACACAGACTAATTTATTGCCAAAAGTAATTCAACTGATATGGGAGGTAGTTTTTTTTTTATAAAAGCGATAACATGAAGGTGACTATCACTTTTTATTATTATTAAACGGTACTATAGTTTCGATACTAGCGTGTCATTTTCAAACGATACACAAAGCGTATATAAATTAAGAACAAATGGAAGCCTTTATTTTTAATAGTAGGTACGCACAAGAATTCTTAAAGTTTAGGTACTAAAAACATTAAACCGACAACTTTTATAAACGTCCAACTGATCGTTAAGGATTTTATTATCGGAATTTTGAAGCCCTTCGTACACATAGGGCTTCAAAATTGTATCTGTATCTCTAGAACGGAAATTCCTATTTGTAATTTTTCGTTGCCTTGATTTTTTCTCATCCTCGCCGATTTTCAGGTCGAAATAGTGAACCAGTGGCGTACACTATCAAGTACATGAAATCAAATTTTCTTCTTTTTTTTTTATGATTGTGGACCTGAACAGGCTAAATAAGGCCTATCGTGCTAAAGCACTCAGGAACACTTAGGAGGATGGATAGAGGGATAATGAATTGCCAATAGATGCCTATGAACAGCTACCTTAAATTTTCTCATATCATAAGTGAGAGGAAAACAGGAACTAGGAGATCATTCCAGAGTTTAGAAGCCGTGTAGAAAATGTGGATTGCGCCCGTTTGGTACGACAAGTGGAGATTTGTACTGCATACTGATGATGTGAATGAGCGAACCGAGTGTTTCTCGGAAAGATAGCCGGAGATGGTATCAAAGAATGTAATTCACCAGCACAATAGCCGTTGTAATAACGATAATACAAAGAAAGAACTGAAACCATCCTTCTATGCTCAAGGGCCTGTATGTGAGAAGTTAAGGACGGGTCATTTATAAGCCTAATTGCTCTCTTTTGAATACGATCAACGATATCGAGAACGTATTGGGGAGCACTAACCCAAAGGTGAGAATTATATTCCAGATGAGGCCGAATTTGGGCCTTATACAGCAGAAAGAGTTGTCGAGAGGTAAAGTACTGCTTAGATCTGTACAAAAAGCCTATTTTACGAGCAGCTGTTTTGGTAGCTGACAGAAGATGGTCAACCCTTAGCTTGGAGACGAGTCGTCAAATCACAAAATCGCAACTGACCTTTTTCGTATACATTGAGTTGACAAATAGGGAAATGGAAACAAAATTTGAGTAAATCCAGTGGCGTAGAAGTTCAGCCTTAAAAAACTTTTCGACCTGGCCGTATCTCCAACACTACATCGAATAATTGAGTGTCGCGAGCATTCGTGTATGACTCATGTAGAGTGTGGGTAATGTACATAATATCAGATTGTCTGTATGTATAGTTCGTGAGAAATTAAAAGAAAACGACCCTTTTTTCGAAACTTCAACACCCTGTATCTCGAAAAGGGTGGCATTTGGACCATCTATTCATTTGACCAAATTAGCTTAATTTCACACACAGAAAGTTAACTTTTGTTCAAGAACAATTCCTGTATAAGTGTTTGATTGCAGTAGCAGCTACCGACGTACCTTGCGAATGTTGAGCTAACGCATTATAAACGAATGAATTATTTCAGCTCGTCAGCCCCTTGCAACATCCTCTACCTTCTTCATTGAGTCGAAATCAGTAACCCATTTTTGTAAAAAACTCCAGCGTTTGGTGAGGATCAGCCCTTTAAGAAGTTTCTTAGGCCTCTGTTTTATTTGTGAAACTAATAGTACTTGGGGTACAGTAACATCAAGATACTTTATCACTGTCTTTTACTGCTGTCGCTTTTGAATAAAAGGCTCCTTCAGCCAAACCGTTTCATCCATGTCAAAAAGCGTATCTTGTAGTCAATCGGAATTATTTCGCCTTCCTCTTTTGATATGACGGCAATCTTACCGTTAGATTAAATAATTTACTCAACATAAACTTCCGCTTCAGGAAGATCTTCCTTATCAATATGTCGATCAAGATAAAACAGTTCTCGAAGGAAGGAACACTTAGTACTGTAGTAAGAAGGTTTGCCAATATACACAAAAACTGTGTTAGCCATTAGCACAAACGAAGCAAATCACATATTTTAAGAATAAAGAATCAACTATAAGATTTAACAAGTTTCCTTCACTATATACATTTAGAAGGAAGAAATTCTATACAGTATATAGTATATAGTAATAAGATACAATAACAAAGCTTTCTCTGTACTAATAATATTGTTGAAGGATGGGTTGCTTGAGCTTTCCAAACGCCTTCAGCCACTATCGTGGATTCTCAATAGGCATTCATTAAGTAAGCATGCATGTCAGAATTAAGGATGATTGCTTTCACGGAAGATACGAAGTTAGGATTCTGAGGGGGAAGGTACTACTCCAGCATTTGCTAATTAAATAATAATAAATTATTTTATTCGGCGAGGTATACAGGAAACAAAAGGTATGTTTTGTACCACAAGTTTGTAACATTCTGTACAGAAATTTCGCAATCCAAATTCTACAGTATTTGCTTTTCTGCAAAATCTGATCTATTCTTAACAATTTACTTTGTTATATATCTTAATATCTGTCTTGGTTCAAGTGATAAGCATTTTTGCAATAATAGTTGAAAACAATCTTTATTTTAGTATCTAGTTTTACACCCCCTAGCTCGAATAACAGCTAATAAACGGCGATTCATTCCTGTAATTAAATTTTGGATAGCTTCTTGTGGAATATTATTCCATTCTTCTTCCAAAGCGTTTCGAAGTTATTGTAGAGTGAACAACTGCCCCCATCGTTTCCTAATTCGTTTACCTAACATATCCCATACATATTCCATCGGGTTAATAACAGGACTACGAGAGGGCCCATTCATTACACTTAATCCAACGTCTTTAAAATATTGACTTGATCTTCTTGCAGTATATGGGCGAGCAATGTCGTGCATTAAAACAAATTCGTTACCGATAAATGGTGCCGAAACTTCATGGATGTATCTTTCGGTAGCTAAAGTTCCTCTGTCAACAAAAACAAGTTCTGTTCGGCCGTCAAGGGAAATACAGCCCCATACCATAATGGATCCCCCTCCAAAGCTAACCCTTTGGCTAAAATTGCATTTCGCGAATATCTCACCTTGTCGTCTCCATACCATTTTCCGTCCTTCAGGAGATCTTAGACAATACTTGACTCATCCGAGAACACAATTTTTCTCCATTCCTGCAGATTCCAGTTAACACGTCCTTCGAAAAGAGTCTATCTAGTCGATGCTCTCTGAGAAGTTCAGGTCCAGCTGCCGGTCTTTTTGCATGTTTTCTTCCACATCCATGGCTTCTACCATAACTTCCAGTCTCGCGAAAACTTACCACAGCTCTTGCCACGCTCGATTTTGTAGAACCCAACGTTTCCGCCACTTCTCTATAGGAATAACTAACATCATGAAGAGCAACAGACCTAGCTGAATATTGTGGCGACAAGGGCATCGTAAAATAAAAATTATCTTGGAAATTAAAATAACGAAACGTTCTAAATTTCAGATAAATTTGTTTGACAAATACACAACGTACATCTCTACGGAAACCAAAACATTCCAACGAAATCGGAATGTTTTCAGTTATTGTCGCAAAAAATTAGTTTTTTTTTCAAAACTGATCATTTCTTGAACCAATACAAAATGTTAAAAATAGACCAGATTTTGCAGAAAAATATAATACTGTAGAATTTAGATTGCGAAATTGTTGTATAGCATGTTACAAACCTGGGGTGAAAAACATACTTTTTGTTTCCCGTGTAAATTATAAGTTCAAAAATCGAATAAAATTTATTAAAACCAACACGTTTATCTCCATTTAAAAAAAAATCTTTAAAATCGGCCAATGGAGGAAAAAGTTTCGATAAATCCAACTTAATAAAAATTATGGTTGTCCCGGATTTAAAGTCGCTAAGTGTAAATGGAAAATCATAAAACGGGAAAGACCACCTCTCATATAAATAAACATTAAGCTAAGGTTTAATTAATTTTAAACTTGGTTAAAAAAATTAATGAGTTACATAATGTAATTCAAGATGGTTTAGTTGTGAGAGTTAATAAGAAACAAATTTGAGAAAGCGAACGTAAAGGTTTAGTTTAGATATTACTTAACTATCCACCATCTAACCCTTATTATAAAGTTAACCGTATAGCAAGATCCTTAATATAACGTGACGCATAGATTGAATTTGAGGCACCTGAACTTCTTTATGTTATCCCAAACTTCCTAAACAATAACAAAGGAACAAATCAGTTAAAAAACTTTTGTGAAAACGTAAATATTTAACTATTCACTATATGATGTTGTAATAAAGATTTTATTTGTACCACTATTAAAAAGTTTTCAATTGTTACATAAAAACTCTAATTTAATTTTAGTCTGTGCTCTTCCCTGTATTAAGCGTGGATGAACCCTGGAATAAAATTTTAAGAAGAGATTGATAAGATTTAATCCTCTCAAGTTAAAATTGACTCTAAAACTTGAAAAAAAATCGCATTAAGTATAAACAAACAACAATCTGAATTTAGATGTTTAAAATGAATGTTTTTAATCGCACGCTGGTTCATAAAGTTATAAGCCTCTTTCATGTAACCACACTAAATTATAAAGGGTAAAATCTCGTAAGTTTTAATAACGTTGCGTAAAATTTTGTGTAAATTTCTTCCTTTTTGAACCATTTGGTCCGTATTATTAATTTAGATTTGAAGGCAACATTCTGTATGGGAGGATTAAACGAGACCACGAGCTTTTGCGAAAACATGAATTACATTTGCGTCAGTTAGGTTTTTGGGTATGAGATTTCTAATGGTGTTTACTGAATTATTTTGTGTTTTATTACGTAAAATTTTATGAAGAAAACATTGTATATTTTAAATCATTCCAGAAATCCTTTTGACTTTTAATTATAAACGCACCAACACCGACATAACTTGTGTTACTTCAGTTTGTTTTGCATCGTAAAGTTTTATGATAGTGTGCTTGAAATTTAATCATTCTATTTACTCATTTAATTTAGTGTTAACGTATCGTTAGGGAAATTAAATACTACATGCTTTAAATGACAACATAAGTTAGTTCCGGGCTGACTATTAAATGTATAGACATTATTTTTGCCTACATATACTGTATTATAAATGTTTTGTAACTGTGGTTTCATATTAGTTGAGTTGGCCGGCCTATTTTCAAAGTTTTTGCTTTTATAGCGCGACGTTTCGGAAGCGGACTCTACTCCCGTCATCAGACTTAGTCTTTTTAGCATTTGAGTCGAATTCAGGTTATGATTTTTTCCCAAGCGCTTGACTACTCTCAGATTTGG
The DNA here is from genome assembly GCA_036346205.1 of Vesta saturnalis. Classification (NCBI taxonomy): domain Eukaryota; kingdom Metazoa; phylum Arthropoda; class Insecta; order Coleoptera; family Lampyridae; genus Vesta; species Vesta saturnalis. The sequence goes on from JARFJB010002065.1 coordinate 2,320,150, forward strand.
TACCTTTCACTTATAAGTCTGACACCTTTACCGCTGAGCCACCGAGTAATCCAACATACATTTTTTAAAACAAAAAAGGCGTTTCATTTACGCACTAGCTTGGCTTAGTGGATTTTCTGTTAGTCCGATGTAAGTGGCGTCTATGAGTTTCCGGCGAGTTGTATTCCCATTCTTTGCAACTATCTGTATGTTATCCCATTCGATGGGGTGGTCTTCGTTCCAGATATGTTTGACGATTCTTCATGTTTCTGTTTCGCCCTTGCAGAGGTTGTTCTTATGTTCCTGAGTTTCCACTTTGGGTGGTCTACTGCTCTCTCCAGCACTCGCATACACAATTATTGGAATTCAGATCTTCATTGTGTGGTTCGGTTTTGGATAGTACTCCCCTGAGAGTTCTGGTCGATTTGACGGCAGCACGTACATGCTGCAGATCCTTCGTATTTTGTCTGAGGTACATTGTATAAATTGTATTATCGCTGTATATTTAGGTTCTTCTTTCTCGGTTACCCTTTCCCTGTTTAGGTTAGATATTAGATCGTAGTAGCTATTTTTTGTAAGTGTTTCAGCGATATTTTCTTTTTTCTTGTCCTGCATACAATTGTCATGAAAGTGTTGTCATTCATGTTTACAAAGTACATCCAGGAATGATAGTTTTTGTTCCAACTCCAACATTTCCATTGTAAACTTAGATGATCTAGAATTCATGTAGCTTATACTTGCCATTTTGCCAAACTACGAAGTTATCGTCCACATATTAAGCCACATCCTTGGATTTTCGTGAGTTCGGATATCGCTTGGTCTTCAAAGTCTTACACACATACGCGCGCACGCACGCACGCACGCACGCATGCAGGCACACACGCGCATACGTACGCACGCACGCACGCACACACGCACACACGCACACACGCACACACGCACACACACACTCACTGCACTACACTCGCACTCGCACTCGCACTCCCACACTCACACTCACACTCACACTCACACTACACTCACACACTCACACTCACACTCACACTCACACTCACACTCACACTCACACACACACACACACACACACACACACACACACACACACACACACACACACACACACACACACACACACACACACACCCACATACACAGATATATATATATATATATATATATATATATATAATTGCTCACTGTGGGTGATAGTGAGGAACCCATCGCTATCCCAAACTCTTATTGGTAGAATTTGTCCACTTGGAAATATGTAGTTCTAATGCGTAATTTCAGAAGTTCCATTATTGTATTTACCGAGAGTTTCGTGCGCTCGTCTAACGTTTCACTCTTTTGAAGCCTGTCCCTCGAACTCGCACTCGCACTCGCACTCGCACTCGCACTCACACTCACATTCACACTCACACTAACACGCACACTGACACTCACACTCACTCACACTCACACTCACACTCACACTCACACTTACACTCTCACTCACACTCACACTCACACAATTACACTCACACTCACACTCACACTCACACTCACACTCACAGTCACACTCACACTCACACTCACACACACACACACGGGCGCGCGCACGCACGCGCGCACGAACGCACACGAACGCGCACACGCACGCGCACACGCGCGCACACACGCACACCCACACGCGCGCGCACACACACACACACACACAACACACACACACACACACACACACACACACACACACACACACACACACCTCACACACACACACACACACAATATATATATATATATATATATATATATATATATATATATATATATATATATATATATATATATATATATATATATATATATATATATATATGCCCACTGTGGGTGATAGTGTGGAACCCATCGCTATCCCAAACTCTTATTGGTAGAATTTGTCCACTTGGAAATATGTAGTTCTAATGCGTAATCTCAGAAGTTCCATTATTGTATTTACCGAGAGTTGCGTGCGCTCGTCTAACGTTTCACTCTTTTGAAGCCTGTCCCTTATGATACTTAGTGCCTTATCGCTATCAAGCTTACCAGTATTTGTTCGTGGTTTGGTTCCCCGAAGTTATGCGTATTCTTGACAATAGGCTCGGTTTTTCCCGATAAGGGCGTGATGATGCCTAGTAAATAGTGTGCTAATGTGTGACAAGGTGGATTGCTCAAGCTCACAATTGGTCTCAGAGGAATTTGTTCCATATGGATCTGGTAGGTCGTACAGATGCGGTGGTTTGCTAGAGTGTTTTCTGGTAATCGGAAAACCCACCTTATGTTTTTCCACCATCAGTTATATACGTCTTTCGATTGATGGTGTGGGATCTTTTAGTATTTGCTTGTACCCCCTCTCCGCCCAGTTGCTCTTGGATCTTACTGTTATAAGTGTCCATATCCATTACCACATTCGCGTTTCCTTTGTATGCCGGGAGAATTTTGATCGATGAGTCATTCTTAATGATCGCTCTCCTGTCTAGGTTAGAGAGGATATGTTTAGTTCGCCTAGATAAATATAAGACTGATGCAATCTTGCCTGTGTATCCTTCAGTTCCTTCAGGATCAAAATTTATAGTCGTTTCTTCTACTGCGGTTTTTAAATCTACTTTCGGGTATACCTCGGTGTTATGGCATAGTTCAAGTCTTTGGATAGAACCTTCACTTCGGTCTCATTTAACTGTCTTCTAGATATGCTGAGGACAATGCTTTTGCGATTAATGTGGGTCGGTCCTTTCTTGTCCTTCATTGGTTTTTCTGTTTTTCTACTGAATTTCCCTGTGCACTGCTTTGGCCTTTTAATATTTGCTTCTGGTAGCCGTATTTATCCTATCACAGTCTTGTTCGCTTACTCGATCTCTAATGGTTGCTCTGATTTCATTGGATTGATGTTCGTGATAATAGAGTGAATAAAACTCAAGCAACTCTCGGTAAACACAATAATGGAACTACTGACAATATGCATTAGAACTACATATTTCGAAGTAGAAGACGAATTCTACGAACAAGAGTTTGGGATGGAGATGTGTTCCTTACTATCACCCATAGTAAGCAATATATATATATATATATATATATATATATATATATATATATATATATATGAGGGTTATTCCAAAAGTAAGGTCTGTTTTGGTTATAAAAAAAACCATCAACGATTTTTTTAAAAGTGATTGTTATATTTACGTTTCTTACACCTTTCTCTATTTTTTTACGTAATTTCTATACTTATTTAAACATTTATCGTATCGTTCAACAGGTTTTTGAAGGTCTTAGAAATCGGCCGCTTGTGAGGATAACCAGTCTTTAACTGCTTATTTCACGTCATCATCGGTGGCGAAGTGCTTGCCGCCAAAAAACTACTTTAAGTAGCGAAATCACTCGGCGCCAAGTACGGACAGTACGGTGGGTGGTCCATCTGTTCCCATCCAAAAGACTCTCGTACCCACTTACGCACTTTAGTGTCACTACTTAAGTTATTTGACAGTGAATTTCTGCCGCTAAAACGTTTATTGCTGACAAAAATCGAATCACTGACCTTATTACACACGGCAACATTAACATCGATGATGGTGGCGTTTGACGCGGAAGGCATGCTAACCCTCACACATATATATATATATATATATATATATATATATATATATATATATATATATATATATATATATATATATATTCTTTATTTTATTTCTGTATAGTTAAGAGTGTAATTTTTAACACTTGGTCTTTATTAGAAGTTCATTAAATAGTATTAATACTTACATACTTTGTAATAGTATATGTTATGTATTATCCTGTAAATGGATTGTTCTGTTGGGCAATAAATATAAATATAAATAAATCAATCAATCAAAATTCACAATACAATTGAAGTCGGAACAAAAACTGCCATTACTGGATGTACTAGTACACGGGAATGACTACACTTTCACTAGTGTATACAGCAAACCCACCCACACAGGGAGGTACCTACACTGTAACTCCAATTCGCGAAGCGTGAAGTTAACCATGACAAGATGCTTCTACGGTAGAGCGAAAGTATTATGCTCAAAACAAGAAGGCCAGAAAAAAGAAAATATCGCTAATATGGCTACCCCGACCAAACACCTAACCTAAACAGGGAAAGGGTAACCAAAAAAGAAGAACCTACAGTGGCCGGCGTGTAAGAAGACGAACCCACCTATGCGCGAAAGACGACTTTATGATGTTGTTCAAATTCCCGCGTTCGTTTACCTCAGAGGCACTTACCACATGGTGCATAATGTATATTTTAATGGTATATTAAAAGCAATTCAAAGAACCATATTTTATGTAAATACGCAATTTATTATAATTAAAAGCTATACTGGAAGCAATACTCTAATTAAATTAATAAAATCAATATGTTATTACATTACACATAATTGATACCTATTACTAGAATAATATTGTCTAAAATGTTTCATTTTCACTGTCACTCAAATCACTAAGTATGTTTTTCCCCTCTAATCGTCTTTAAGACAATTTTCTAATGGATACCTAATGCTTTCATTATTTCATTTTTATTAGTGTATATTAAAAATACATTCAAAATTACCTATTACACAAATGGGAGAGATGCCTACATACTTTCAGGGATAGATGCCTATTATGCAAACATGAAAAACCAAATATTAAAAAAAACGCGTCACCAATGGAAATATTGTAATTATTCATCTTCATACGCATTCTTCCAATATACATATAATTAAACATACATATGATAATCGGCACCGCCGTAGTTCTTCGCAATGCGCCGGCTCCTCGTCTTCTTACACGCCGGCCACTGTAAATATACAGCGCTAATACCATGTATACAAGGTACCTCAGACAAAATACGAAGGATAGGCAGCGAATACAAGATACGAACGGCCTTCAAATCGACCAGAAGGCTCAGGGGAGTACTAACTTAAACCAAATCACACAATGAAGATCAAAATTCCAATAATTGTGTATGTAACCTACCATGGGAATTCAGGAGGACATACATAGGAGGGAGCAGTAGACCACTCCAAAGGAAAACTCAGGAACATAAGAACCAAGGGCGAAACAGAAATTTCTAGAATCGCCGAACACGTCTGGAACGAAGACCACCGCATCCAATGGAATAACATACAGATAGTGGCGTAAGACGAGAATACAACTCGCCGGAAACTCAAAGAAGCCACATACGTCGCACTATCAGTAAATCTAATAAGCCAAGCTAGTGTGGAAATGAAACCCATATGGATTCCAATGATGGGTGAAGAGCTTAAGTGCAATACACCTGCGTAATAAACTACTGCTGAACCAACCACGAAAGAGTTACTTTCTATTTTACTCGTACGGTTCTCGAGATAATATCATTTTTCTTGAAAAATTGGACTTAGATTGTTTTTCCTAATTTTTTTAAGTAACTTTAGTAGGCGGATTTCATTGAAAAACACCACTGACAGAAATTGTCAAATGTGATGATTCGGTTGAACTGCAAATTAATTCATGCTAATTTGAATTGTATGCTATAATGTTGACTTTACAACAAAGAATTTATCTAATTCAATGTATTGGAATTGGGGAAGAGTGCTACCGAGTTGTTATCAGAAAATTCAACCAAAAATACCCGGAGGTTGCCATTTCGAATGCCGGAGCAAAATACTTGGTAACTAAATTCCTTCAAACAGGCTCGGTTTTAAACCTAAAGAAGCCAAAGAAGTTGTTCGATGAAGAAGATGCTGCTACTGTTCTCGCCGTTCATTCCGCAACAGAACTTCCAAGGTTGTCTTTAAGAAGGAGGGCACTACGAATTGGGATAGGTAAATCTCATTTACAAAGAATCTTCAAGGAGAACAAAATTTTACCATTTAAGCCGCAATTTAGGCAAACTTTAGAGAACGGTGATGAAGCCAAACCTCTGGATTTTTGTTTGGAAATGGGCAATAGAGTTTTGGAAGATTCAAATTTTCATAAACGATTAATGTCCTATTCAACTAACGGAGTCGTTTCCTCCCAACATTGCCGTTACTGGAGTAGGACGAATCCAAACTTCCGAATTGCTAGTCGCATACAATGTTTGAAAAAAGTTAATGTGTGGTGTGCGGTTTCGTACCATGGAATTATTGACCCATATTTTTTTGATCATAATTTAAACCGTTATTCATATTTGGAAATGTTGCAAAATTTTTTAACTGATAAACTGGATGAATTGCCAAATTGAAATGTTCTTCCAGCACGATGGGTGCCCTGCTCATTATGCCGGTACTGTTCGCCAGTGGCTCAATACAGAGTTCCATGATAACTGGATAGGAAGAGATGGTCCTATTTTATGGCCGCCGAGAAGTCCTGATCTCTCAATAATGGACTTTTACCTGTGGGGTCGTTTAAAACAAATTGTGTACAGTGAGCCATTAGACAATGATAAAGAGCAATTGAAAAATAGGATACGGAATGCTGTCCAGTCCCTTTCAATCGAAGAAATAAGGCGCAGTTTCAATGAATTCAGAGCTCGCATTGAAGTCTGTGCGGAAAAAGAAGGAGCGTTATTCGAATAGAAAATTAATAGTTCAGTTTTTTGAGAATTTCATTTCATTTTACCATCAATTGTTAAATTTATTAATTAAAACTTGTGAGACCAATTTGATTTTTCCTTTGAAACAAATCAATTTACTTAAAAAAATTACGAAAATTACGAAATTTTTCAAGAAAAATGATAGCTCGAGAACCGTTTAAGTTAAATAGCAAGTAATTTGTGTTTCGCGGGTTTGCAAACAAGCAGGGCAAATCAGCAAGAATGAAATTTTCTGAGAAATCAAAAATAAGAGAATTTTCCCTCTTTTAAAGTCGATCCGGGGACATACTGTACATATATATATATATATATATATATATATATATATATATATATATATATATATATATATATATATATATATATATATAAAAAATTTTAGACACAGAAATTAATTATAGAAGCAGACTTTTCCTTGAAATGACTCACATTTTCAGTACTCAAGATACTTTAAATTACAAAACTGATCTAGATAATCTCAGCAACATCTATTCATATATTCTGAGTACTAATTTGAATTGATTCAGTACAACAATTTTCATAAATCATATCTTCTAAGAATTTTAGTTTATAACGCAGTAGGTATACATGTCAATTTTTATAATTTTGAAAGACTTCAATAACTGTCTTCTTTTTAAGTAGTGTTTTTAAATTGTAATCAACTGTTCTGTACAATAATGTTAGTTAATTTATAATTCTCGCATTTAGTAAGTAGTCTTTATGATGTTAATAGTTTAATTCTCACTTATATTCATCTTACACAGATTCCTGATGAAGAAATAAATGATTTCGAAAGCTTGAATTAAATAAAGAGTCATTTTCATTTTTAACTAGACCGCATCCCGATACCATATTTTTATAATAACTACGGTCGTTACTTCCCCTAAACTTCATATTATAGATGGGTTTCTATCAAGATATCACTTGTAAATATGGACTTGATACCACCAAAAAATTCAAACAATGGGCATCATTTTCCATCAAATTAGCTAACAAATTAAACAGAAGAATTTTCTTATTACGATGTAGGAAGACCAACATAATTCCCAACCACATTACAAATAATTCCAAACAGCTCCTTGAATTGATGACAACACAACATACAAAAATAAGACAAGAAATCAACAATTTTAATAAGAAGCTAAGTACAAAAATATTAAATATAGAAATTAAAATTACCATTGCCGACATTAAAAAATTAGAATTTTCATTAAACTCAATCAAATCAACTTTATTAAGTATCATACCTGTTAATTTATATACTGAATTTAATATTAGGAATGAAAATAATTTCAAGAAGAAGTTTGCTTATATAAAAAATATCAATTTAAACAAATACAATTTACTCAAAATAATCAAATAAAAATAGATTGTTTAATGATAACAGTAAATGGTTTGTGAATTTAAGCAACTGTAGTTTTCCGCATGATATTAAAATTTACTATCACTAGGACCGAAATTTAGTTTATCAATTTCACCTAAAGAATTACCCACTATAAGGTTGTTAGCAGATGTTGAGAACATTCTAGAACATTTTCATACTAATACTAATGTTTTAAGAGCTCAAGTCACCAATAAAATTACCAATTACTTGTTTAGTACACCTAAATACAGTCTTGAAAATTATGTTTTAATAAAGCTAGGAAGTTTCTTAAAGACAACAATGATGTACTTATCACTACTGCAGATAAAGGAGAGATAACTGTAGCCATCAATAAAACAAACTACATTAACAAAGCTAATGATCTTCTTGCAGATCAACTTACTTACAGTAAATTAAAATTTGACCCTACGTTCACTACACAAAAGAAAAACAATGAATTAGTTAAAACATTAAAGGAAAATAATTGTATTGATGAACCTACAGTTAAACTCTTAACTATAAATAATGCAATAGCACCCAAATTTTATGGGCTACCTAAAGTACATAAAATAATATACCCCTTAGACCTATAGTTTGTTCTATCAATTCACCAACACATGCACTCTCTAGCTTTGTTGCAAACATTTTATCAAATTCCTTTAACAATATAAATGATTACAATACCAAAGATTCTTTTACTTTTGCATCAACATACAATAATTTTCAATTACCACATAATTACATTTTGATTTCTCTAGATGTTGTCTCTTTATTTACTAACATACCATTGGATCTAATACTTTCAATAATAGAAACTAAATGGGACAGTATAGAACCACATTGCAATTTTTCAAAAAAATTGTTTATCCTTACTATTAACTTTATTTTCAATAATACCTATTTTTCCTTCAATAATATTTTTATAAGCAAATTTTGGCACCCTATGGGATCTTCTCTTAGTCCTATACTTGCTACAATAGTAATGGATTCTCTTTTGATCATGTATTACCTTTACTTAACTTTGATATCCCTTTAATTAAAAATACGTAGACGATGTAATTATTGCCATACCCAATGATACTAACATTCAAGTTCTAGAGATTTTTAACAGTTTTAATAAACATATTTAGTTTACATTAGAAGAAGAAAACAATAATAGTATCCCTTCTTAGATACCAGAATCATAAGAAAACCTAATAACAGTTTAATAATAGACTGGTATCAAAACCAACTAACTCAGGTAGATATATTAATTACTATTCTAATCATACCTTTAATCAAAAATTAATATTGTTCTGGGTCTCAAGAACAGAATACTTAAGATTTCGCATCAATCATTACATAAAAAGAATCTAGATAAGTTATTTTGATTTTTAGTAACAATGGTTATCCAAAAACATTATTAAAGAATTTATTATACAGTACACCAGTCAATTCTTAAATTAATTTTCAAAATGCATACTTGACACAAACAAACATGATTAACAGAAGAATCCCTTACATACTAAACTTAACACCAATCTTATGTAATATATTAAACAACGAACAAATACATATAGCGAAATATAACATTAAACCTATCAAACAACTTTTTTCAAAATTAAAGACAGAACTCCAATTCTTAGTAAATCTAATGTTGTATATTCCATCCCTTGTAGCGAATGCAATAAAGTATATATTGGGCAAACATCACAACGGCTTAAAACAAGACTTACTCAGCATAGAAGTGACTGTAAAATAGGAAAAATTCACGTTCTTTAGCAAAACATAGTAAAAACACCAATCACATTCCAAATTTTCCTAAAGCTAAAATTTTAGACACAGAAATTAATTATAGAAGGAGACTTTTACTTGAAATGACTCACATTTTCAGTACTCAAGATACTACATATTATAAAACTGATCTAGATAATGTAAGCAACATTTATTCATATATTCTGGGTACTAATTTTAATTGATTCAGTACAACAATTTTCATAAATCATATCTTCTAAGAATTTTAGTTTATAACGCAGTAGGTATACATGTCAATTTTATAATTTTGAAAGACTTCAATAACTGTCTTCTTTTAAGTAGTGTTTTTAAATTGTAATCAACTGTTCTGTACAATAATGTTAGTTAATTTATAATTCTCGCATTTAGTAAGTAGTCTTTATGATGTTAATAGTTTAATTCTCACTTATGTTCATCTTACACAGATTCCTGATGAAGAAATAAATGATTTCGAAAGCTTGAATTAAATAAAGAGTCATTTTCATTTTTAACTAGACCGCATCCCGATACCATATTTTATATATATATATATATATATATATATATATATATTTATTTCACAAACTTCAAAAAATTGAAAATGACACATCAATTCCCCAAAACATAGTTAAATTTTTACACGTAAGTTTACAAGTTAGTATACATAAATATAAAGTAGTCAATAACATCCTCCGGCCTGCCATATTAGTTTTATTTTAATAAAATTATTTTGTAATAGGTCGTCGTCGATATATTCCTGTTACGGTTTGTACTTAGACCACTCTCGTCTCGTCCAGGATAAGTTTTTATTATTTTACACTTAGTTACGTGTTTCTCGGAAATCTATTGTCAGCTAGGATAACCAGATTCTCTTCAGATAAATCTGTTCTACTATTTCGCCGGTTGCTTCTTGTTACTAATGTAGGTAATTCACGAAGCCATCTTCACCAAAAAATTGACTTACTCGCCATTGTTTTCTAAGATATAAATCCGAATTCGTAGAGACTCCTGGTGGACGAACTTCATTTGCTGGAAGAAGAAGAAGGAATGCGTGGATGTTAGTGCCTGGTCATGATCGGAGGAAACATACGTGAGTGGGTGGCTGTTGACTGTGTATACTACTTCCACTAAAACTGTCTGTAGCACTTCTTTTTTTGGGGACTGTTGCTTTAAAATATTTATAAGGAAAGTTGTTACTGATCTGACAATCCTTTCCTATACCCCCCGTATGGCTAGCTGCTTATGGAATTTTGAACCATTGTAAGTGCCTTATAACTGTTGCATGATCTTCGGATCCATATCTGCAATGGCTGCTTTCATTTCTTCTTCCGCTTCGCACAGATTAGTACGATTATCAGAATGGAGTTCACAAGGACTACTTGTAGAGACAAATCGTCTGATAGCCATAAATGCCGAGTCTGTAGTTGTAGAAAAATTCATTTCTGAATTAATTGCTCTGGTCATTACGAACGTGAAAATAACAATATACATCTTATCTTTTCATCTTCCTGTAGTGACCGACATCGTGCCAAAATAATCTATTCCAGTCACCATAAAATCTCTTAGCTGTTGAGTTACACGGAAGTTTGGTAATGGTGCTATTATATCACTTTTCTTTCTACATATTGTACAGGATGTCTGACCACTTTTGACCGCAACTCTTCTCGTATCAGGTTTAAAACTTGCTCCCTTTCTTGATGATGATTCAAATGGTGGAAGTATCTAACAGTTTAGTAACCTAGTGTTTAGAGTCCAGAATAATAGAATTTCTTGCAGATTTTGCAATATTCTTTGCATGGTTATTTTCCGTTGACTCTTAGAATATTCGTTTCATACAAAATAGCGTTTAATTTTGATAAATGGCTTGTCCTTGTACGTTCCCTATTACTAAAGATGAGTATTAATAAGTACTAATAAGTATTAGGTCGGAGTGTTCAAATTCTTTAACTGTAAGTTCGAGAGGCAACTCTTCTTTACTTACTAAGCAAACACGGACTTGGAAGACTTCAGCAAACCTTACAACCCAGGCTGTAGATCTAACTGAACGTAAATAATTTGAAAATATGTCAAATTTAAAAGTGTTAGCAGCATGTTGATCTATCTGAACGCAGACATATTTCTTTTACTTTTCAGTGTCGAGTTGAGAACTCTCTGGCTTTATTTTGTGGGGACAAAACTACTCATCTAGGCACAAGAAGGCAGGTCCATTTAACCACTTTTGAAAATTGTCCATAAATCCTTAGTTGCATAATCAGCAATATTTAACTCAGTTGGCAGGCAATGCCGTTCTTCTGGTTCAGTTGTTTCTAATATTTCGCCTATTATATTCGCTACAAAAGTCTTATAGGTCTTCGGTTGTCAGTTTGTCCAACTAAAAACGATTTTTGAATCGATCCAAAAAATTTTTTATCAATTTTATAGGAACGGCCGACTTCAATTGTTTTAGCTAGACTAGTTTCTAGTAGAGTTGCTTGGGATTGTCATATATCTCATAGACGTTACTTTTGATTTTTCCATAACCAGTGTTGTAGAAATGCGTCCCCGTAGATCCTTGAGTCGAAAACATGCTACAGAAGTGTACCTTCTCTCGTTGCCATCATTAAATACATGGAGTTGAACTTCTCTTTTCGTGGCAATTTTGTTTCTAAAGTTATGTCTCTATACATTGGTATAAATCTGTCGGAAAAGATTAACATATTTCCCTTAAGGCTCCAGTTTAGTCCCAGAGTCTTTTCTGTGGGCTATTCACTTCTTTAGAGCTACAAAGCCATATTAAATCCACCTCGGTTATATATGTATATAACATCATCTACTACTTTGATTGTATTTGTCTCGTTTTCAAAAATATCTAGTCAGTCATTCATGTATACATACTTTTCTATAGCTGTTGCGGCTTCTAGATATTGTTCATCCTATTTCTTGGCATTTTTTCGTGATACATAGATTGCACAACTTGGAGAACAAATTGCACCAAAAATAAGTGCTTTCATTTAATAAGTCAGTATAGGTGCTGTTTTGTCTCTTCCTCGCCATAAAACTTTTTGTTAATCTTAACCTTCTTTATCTAGATTTGCAAGTACATTTCTTCAATATCTGCTAGTAAATTACGCAGATAACTATTTTTTTCCTAGTTTTTCGAAATTTTGATTTTGAAAGGCAAAGGATTGTTTGTGCCAAGGGTTAATGTATTGAGTATTGAAATTGTTTATAATTTTTTTTTAATGGCTAAGATACCTAGAATATGGTATTTAAAAATTCAAGAAACAAATTTTTATGTCGATTAAATTAAGCATAATTTTAGAAATACAAGATATGGACTGTTTTGTTGTTGCTATTTGAGGATGTTAGAGGTTTTTTTATTACAAGTCCTTTAAAATTAAATTAAAATAAAAAAAAATTAAATTTACGTATCTTTGCTATTGATGCTATAAAACGTTATATTGTATTTCGGATTAGATTTTTCGTATTAAATTTAAAATGAATTTCTCTGTTAGAATTAATTTAATCGAAATCGTAAATATTATATTAATTTTTCCAAGGATTTAAAATTAAGAACCCAACTTGTTATTGAGTGTAAGTTTGGAGAAAAATAAGATATAAAATTCTAACTTGTTTGTATAAAGTTTCTGATAACGACTATATAGGGGCTTAATTGAGAACTAGTGCCAGGAATCTTTCGAAATAAAGTATACCAATGCGGGTCTGGTTAAGAATATTCATTAGAGAAAGGAGGCAACATTCATCTGACCTACACTTTGTCCTAAGTAACGTTGTACCAAAAGTCAGATAATTCCGTTGGTGACTAAAAGTTGTTGATGCAATTTCGTGTGAAAGCGCGAAGTTAAAAAAATATAACGCAATAAAAGAGATGATGCCATTACAAAGGGGAAAGGGGCTTTCATGGTTTATTGCGAATTATGGAGAGTCTGTATTTGGTCGCCTTGGAGATTAACACGTAGGTGAATGTGTGAATTGTGGTTGTGCAATAGTGGACCTGGGGAAACACGAACATTTCCTAAAAGTGGTTTGGATGCTAGAGCACCAATTGGTGGATATTTTAATGGTTCAACTTCCCAGGGATAATATCGATTTATCGGGACTTTGGGTCATTGACGGTTCCATAATAGAGATTGCGTTTTAAAAACTGCACCCTATTATTGAGTTAACTAACGCTTCTTTGCGGGTGGACATTAACGAGTAATAATTATTATGAAATCACACCAATCTTCGCGTCTAATAAGAATCAGCCTTAACTTACAAAGGACTCACTGTACATAAAACATGTAAATACGTATGCTAACCATAGTTATACGTGTAAAAAAACTACCTAAAACGTGTAAATAATATCTGGTGCAAAAGTTAAGGTCATCAGGACTCTATCGTACAAATTAATAACGTCGTTAACCAGGTATTCAAGAACAGTGCGGCTGTGACTTTGGCATTGCGAATTGCCATTATTGCTGCCGATCAATCGTTACGGAGAAAAACATCGCCGAGAGGGAACCGTCTATGTTCAGGTGCTCTTCGCTGGATACGGGTGGATCAAGTTAAATAGTCCCCGAAGGTAACCTATCATTGTATACTTATGTTACAACGTTTCCTTGTTTATTTCAATGAACTGCTTTCATTTTTCTCAATTAACGTTTATGGATGTTAAATGTATGTAATCTAAATTTCATTTATACTAAATTTCACTGTTGTCAACGTTGAAAAGAGCAAAATTAATTTCCGTAATTGTAAGAATTATTTTAGACTAGAGGACATAATCTGCAGATTAGTTCCGATTAAGGGTGGGTAATTATTACAGAATTACGATGTTAAGTTAACTGGCACACACACTGATGCGACGAAGAATTTCCATTATGGTTTATGATATTTTACATAATAGAGAGTTTTGATTGAATTTGTGAAAATTTCCAGCGAAACAGCTTTAACGGAAATTAGTGATAATTTTTTTTTTATTTTAAAGAAATAATTTAAGTAAAAGAGGTAGTTTAAGTCAAGGTTAATTTTATTTAACGAGGGTCATTTGTTTGAAAGTGATCAGAAGGCAAATTCACGAAAGGGGCGATAGTGACTTATTCATATTTTTGTTAGAACATTCATTTGGATGACGAAGTTAGAATATGTTTAACAGTGTTATTGAATTTGACGCTTGGTTATCTTTTGAGTAAAATTGACGATAAAACTTTGGTAAATAATTAGTTCTTTGTATATCTTATTTTTCTATAATTAGTTAAGATATTTAGTAAGTTGCCTTGGGGGTTCACTGTAACGTAACGTGTGATATTTTGAAGAATTGTTTATAGCTAGGATTCCCAGATCACTACGCACGTGCACCTGGAGCGAAGTTCAAGACCAGGTAAGTGGGTTTTTGTCAGTTTGGCTGATTTACCTACACGTACTCAGGTGTATTATTTCCAAATTAGTCCTAATAACAGTCTGGCGTCCTTTACACGGCTATACACGCCCACCGAGCTAGCCGGCAAACCATTAATTATCTGTTACCGTTCGTGTTTACACCGTTTTCGTCTGAGAAAGAAATTTAACAAGCCTGTTTTTCTGATTAGGTTCTCATTTAAGCTTGTACCATTTATTTTGGTCTTGGCATCAAAAACAAAACGAAACTTTTTCGGTCTGTTTGGATTTCTTACATCAAAATGAGGAAGGTACCATGTTCTATTTGTCTCAGCTTGTTCATTTGTAAGGCTGTCCTTGTCCATTTTTTCTCTATAAATCGTGGTTTTCGAGATGATGTCTAGTTTGTTCCTTTTTTTCAAGACCTATTCTATCCTCTGCAGATAAAATGTTTATGTCTTTATGCTCTATTCCTAAGTATTCAATATCAATTTCTTGACGTATTAAGTCTTTTAACTCACTATGCATATCTACATACTGGACTGGTAGTTTTAGGTATGACACATTAAGGACATCAATAAGTTCATATTCGTCGTTTGTTAGGCTTCCTCATATTTTGATTTTTATTCGTTTGGAATCCTAGTATGAAGTAGCATTTGTCCAATACATTTTCAAGGGGCCAGCTTTACTTTATATACCACTTCTTCAGCAAGACCAGAATCCAGTAATGTTACTGTGCTGCATTAATCAAATAGAACACGTATTTTAACAGATTTTTTATTTTCAATATTAGTGACAGGAAGTAATCGAAGAAATGCAGTTTTACATAACAGGTTGATCATTCGGGTCTTAGTTCTTTCTTTTCCTTGTCATCAGAATCAGTTACTTGACCATTTCCTTCATGTATTTGAAGATTATGTTGCTGTTGCACTGGTACATCTTGAGAATGTAAAACATTATTGTGGTATTTTTGAAAATTTGTACTCCACATGTTTTATTATTTCTGCATTTAAACAAACGATGCGACGAAACTAGACAACAAAAGCATACTTTTTGTTCCTTTACCCCTTCCCATCTTTCTTCTACGGCAAGAGGTAAGAATCGATCACATTTGTATATGGAATGATTTAGGTAGGAACAAAACTTGTATCCTAATCTACTTTTTTTGTTACTTGTTCAGATCCAAATAAAACAGGTTTTTTTTTAATTTTCTCTCTTGATCTCTATTAGTGAAAGAAGAGTAAGTAGTTCGAACTTAAAAATTTATGTAGAACACTAGCTGCTAAGAATTCTTCTTGTAATCAATAGGAAAAGATCAAGTTGGATTGTAAACAGCTTGTTTGTGACTTTTCGTTTCATGTATAGCTCAATTAAATTGCAAATGTTTAGGCAATTTCATCACCAACAAATTTAAAAGTTGAGGATTGATGATATGTACTGGTCTTCCATACTTACAGACTGCTCTGTTGCTTTAAGGTTCTGTACAACATATGAGAACCTAATTATTTGCAATGGGTAGCGACCGTTAATTGTACGTAAGAGTTTAACTTTATTGATCATTGACTCCAAAATAAAATCAGGACATCCAAATCTAGCTTCAAGGGTCTGTGAAGAGACATCTACATTATCTGGGGATATAAATAGGGCTTTCACAGCTTCAAAAACGTCACCAGTTAGTGCTTTTTGAAGACGAATTGAAACATTGAAACAAACGTAGGCTAATCTTCCACATTACCAAAAAAAAACAGCAAATAATGTTATTTTCTATTAAATATTTAAATACGGTTGTCATAGCTCGAGTGGCGGTTGTACAAGCTTCGACAACAGGATTGAACGGTTTTGAGAAGGTTTCTGTAGAAATGGTGTTTATTTGACAAATGGCAAATAGTGATAAAATTGTATTTTATTATCGAAGGTTTTGTGTTACAATGGCAAATTGACCGGTTAATCAACAAATCTTTCATGTAAAATCATTTACCGTGACCCAGCCCATCGTGCAAACCCAGAGACGTTTCGCCTTGAATTTAATTTGTCATTGTGCGCTGGAGTCCCATCAGGAAATGCAGTTTTGAGATGGACAAGAGATTTAGATGAAAGGGGCAGTTTAAACTCAAAATTTGTCCGAAGTACAAGTACAGTTCGTACACAAGGTAATATGCAAAGTACCACAGTAGCCGGTGAACGTAGTACATCACGTTCTGAAATCCGGCATTCAATTTGGAAATTTCAGTACGAAGTATGGGATGAATTTTAAACTTCATCCATATAAGGTACAGAGAGCCCAGAGGCTGAACCCTGTTGATAAACTTAACTGCCTCAATTCCCGCAGGAAATTTCTTGAAGCGTTGAACAATAATGCAGGAGTTCGTTAATAAACAGAACTTTCGCTACTGGGCAGAACACAACCCAAGAGAAATGAATGAACACCCACTTCATGACCAAAAGGTGGTGTGGATTATCCAGATTTGGTGTGATTGGGCCATACTTTTTTTGAGGAAAACGGTTACAGCGTTACAGAAGAATGGACCAATATGAAATGTCGTTCCAACAGGACTGCGCCACAGCGCGTACAGCTAAACGGTCCATTTTACAGCGCGTAATTTCCAGGTTTGGTAACATTGCATGGCCCGCAAGACCACCGCACCGAACGATCTCAGATTTTTTTTTCTGCTGGGGTTCTTAAAGTACAAAGTGTACTCCACGCGTCCCCAAACACTTCTGGAACTCAAAGAAAGGATTTGTGAGGAAATAAATTTGATAAACGAAAATGCACTCAGACTCATTATGGTCGATTTCAACATTTTCGTGGTAATCATTTACTAGGCTGATTTCACGTGTTGGAGATGTTTTTTCATCGTTTAGCCAAGATTCTACTCTTTCAAATACAACTTTTGTGTCTTCTTCTTCAATATATTCACCTTTGTCGTATACTAGATCTTTTAAGCTATTAGTTTTTACACCTTTACCTTTCTTGCTCGAATTTTCCAATACATTTTCGGCCTTTAGGGATGATTTAGCTTCCAATATAACTAGTTTTCTTTCTAATTATCTCTTTCCGAATTCTTTCTCTTTCACTTCTTCCTCTCGGCGCAATTAGTTTACCATTTCAAATTTTTTCAGTTAGATCTCTTGCAACTTAAAACAAGCAACTGAACTTATGGTTTCACTAGTTTTCTTTGAAATGACGGATGTTGCATCTTGAGTGTACCGATTGGATGGCTTCCCAGCGGTGACTCTGCTTGTTCGCCTTAATTTGGCCCCTTTCTCGGACATTTTTATAATTTTTTTTGAATAGGTATCTTTTTTAAACTCTGGCGGAAGGACCAACAATTTATCGACGTACACACTTTATACGGCCATAAAGTGTTAAAATATCTTTGGCAAAAGTATATTTATTTGATAAACCTCAAAAAATTTAAAACCACATGTATTAATTTCCAAAATCAGGGTTAAATAAATTTACAAGTAAAGAAACTCTTAAGGCGGGATTTTAACAACATGCTGTAATTCAAGTTATGATACGAATTCGAAAAACGTATTTCTGCATAGCTTCAGAGATCACCTTTGGGAAGTAGCAGACAGATACTTATAGTTCCGAAAAATTCCGCGACTGAGTAATCTTTCTAATAAAATGGATCGTCGCGTCAAACCTCGAAGTTTTACCGCCGAGACTATGTAGGGCAATACATCACTACTACCGCATTCACCCGCATCCGATCGGGCGATTTTCTTCGAATTTTTTCATTGCTGTTTGTATTTTTCTGTACTCTCCTTCACTCGTTGCGAATTTGCATATGCGGTCCGCTAAACGTTCGCCAGAATAGAGTTATATTTAAATTTTACATATAAAGAAATATTTTTTTATTATGCTAAAATGGACAATATAATCGAGAGTACCTTTTTACATAAACTTGTGTGTCTAACAGATTCTGAAAATTTTGGGATAATTGTTAGGCTGAATAGCAGTAGTATTACAGCTGTCATTGGTAGTAGTTTCGAAAATTTGTATTTACTAAATACATTTTTAAATTCACTTCTATCAAAATGCGCTTAAATAATCGTTTTTCAGAAACATCGTCGAAAGCGTTTCAATAAAACTTTTATCGGTTTAATTTTTATTTGTTACAGATTCAAGTCACAGATTCAAGAGATCTAGACTTTCAATTATCAAGGAAGTTTAGTAACCGAAAACGAAACGTTAAAATACTTAAAATGAGCTATCCAAAAGCGATCGAAGTATTTATTTTGGATATTTACCTTTAATGGAACTTGGACTCAAACAGACTAAACTTATATAAATGAAAAACATGTTTTCACGAGTAAATTTTAGATGTTTAGTGTTAAATGTAGTGATTCCATCTCCACAAATTGAATTAAATGAGTTCACTGCAATCTAACATTAATTATAGTCCTTTTATAGTTAACATTTTCACAGTTACAGAAACAATTCTGAATGCTTCATAGGCCTTAAACTATGTATCATAAAGTATGAGTCGACGATATGTGCTCACTACTAAGTTATTTTTCGTTAATTGCAGCGTTATTATACACTAAAGTACGTCTCAGAATACCACAGAGTAATAAATCATATTATTAGTGAAACAGTGTCGTTCTTTTTTGCATGGAAGCGCAAACAAAAATCAGTAGCAAACCGTGCTAGTTTAAATGAAAATGATGTAAATGTGCCGCCTGCAAAATATTGTGATAAATAAAGACGATTCTGATAATCGGCACATAAAAGACTACCCTTTAAAATTCTACTTAAGTCTGAAAGTCAGATCTCATAGACGTGAGGGTTGACATTTCAGCGTATCAAAGACTAGATTAATCATTAAACCATTGAAAGGCGTGAAAGTATTAAACATTTATTTTAGATGTGACTGTTTCAAAATGATGTTTTCATTAATATAAAATAATTGTAAATGTAGTTTATATTAATTTTTTTTCATTTATTATTGTCAAAAAGGTAGGTTTTGGAAATAAATGCTATATGCAACTAACGATACTCACCCGATTCGGAAGAGCTGTTACCTTGTCTTACGGATATTATAACGGGTTCTATAGTTTTTTAGATTATCACATCAAGTTCCAACGTACGCTATTCCACATTAATTACATGATCAACACACACTTTCCACTTTTCTGTATTGATATTGTCTATGGCTTGCATTAAAAGCTGTCGCATTTCACTTAACTTTAAAGTCGTATTGTTGTTAGGACCTACTTCACTTTTTATTTGAACCCAAGCTAACTCTATAGGGTTCAGTGATATGGTAGTAATCTATGTACGGTAATCCCTCGAGAAGCTCAGAGTTCATCAATAACATACTTAACAAACTGTTGACTATGCTGATTTGACATAGCTAAAAGCTCTTGTTTGAGCACAGTTTCTTCAAATTGTATCTGTTTTGATGTTAACCATTTGGTAATGTCTCCTTTTTCTATGCAGTTGTTGGCAAGCCTTCATTGCCTAGAATAGTAACTTGCATTATCCAGAACAATTACAGCTCCCCCTGAAATGTTTGCTATCATTTGTTCAAAATATTCTTCAAAAACATCATCTTTCATATTTTCGTGATAGTCCCCTGTGTGCTTGGACCCAAACACAAATAAAGCATTTTTAAGAATCCATTGGCGCTACCTAGTTGTGTAATAATTAGTGGTCGACCTTTGCCCGATGTAGATTTATTCTAGTTGACCAATCCTCTCGGACTGCTTGGTGGAGACTTGTAACATTTTTATCTTGCCATTTTTTACAGTATGCCCTTCCTTCACCCAAGTCTCATCGAGATAAAAGATTTCCCGTCCTTCGGCACGAAACTTCTTCATTTCACGGAGGTATTTGATTCTCCAAGAAACAATTTGGAGATTATCAACTACCATTGATTTTCGATTCACTTTTTCCCACGGAGAAAATTTTCATCACCGTTTTCAACCAAAACGCGAAGATTACGAAACATGTTTTGAAATAACAAATGCGTTAACTAAATCTTAATGCATCCCCCATTAAGTGAGCCATATTTTTAATTTACATATAATTAGATAATAGTGTAATGAGTACTTTCTAAACTTATATCAATTTTCGTGGAATTTCGGACGATCCTCGCTATACTGTACAATGATGTATTAGTTTCTTCAATAAATATGACGTTTAACTCAATCTTAAGCAATTTGTACGTAACTAACAAAGATGGAGCTGTCCCTTCATTTCCTATTAATTGATTTACCTAAGTTTAAAACAAAAACGTGATACTGACGTCACAAATAGTTTCTCTACTGAAACTTGAAACAAATTAAACGCACGTTAACAAACATTATTTGGTTTAATAAGAAAAACAATTTATAATTAAAGTATATATTCTTTAAATATTTTATACGAACATAAACTAAAAAGTCAATTATGGACAATTTATGGACCGTACATATGCCTTTGATAAGTACGCCACTGACCTATAGCTGTCAAGATGATTTATTACTTCCTGATATTTTGGGACGTAGCGAATACCGGGGCATTGTGTACTTAAGATTCATCAGCAATTAATACGGCATTCTATTGTTAAAAAACTGTTTTAATGGTTTACATCGCTTACTTCACATGCTGTGCACCATATGCCATGATAGTTTCATTGCTAACTTTACAGCAGTTGTCATAGTGGCAGCAGCAATCAACGACTGTCCAAACGATCTACCAGTCTCAAATTGGATAACCACCCGAACGGGACGCTTTTGCAACCATCTTGACTTCATTGGTGAGTACGTTTTTAAGGGCTTCCTAAAACCAACATTCGGGGGCGTATGTGGTGTGTACAATGCGGTGGGAAACAGAGCATGTCAACACCATTTTCGCAAGCCAAACTAATAAGTCCAACATGGCAAGCATGCCTATCAAGTAACACAAGCACAGGGTCTTCTTTGGAAGCACGCGACCATTCTATAAATCTTTTCAAACATAAGATGAAGAAATGACCTTGTATCCATCTAGATTCAGGACATTCTCACCAAGAACCAGCCGGTGTCCCATCTAATAATTCAGGCTTCATTCGCTTTCGCGGAAATATAAACATAGGAGGCATAATTACAGATACCCCTGAAGCAAAATATCATCGTCATCAATTTGCCTATTTCTGCAGATGTTCCGACCTGGCGTTTACCAGTTACGGCAAAAATTTTGGAATGACTTTTGGGAACCGTTGAGATGCCTGTTTCGTCAACGTTTAAGTGCGCTGCGGAGTAATTTGATATTTATCAATGGATTCTTCATGTAATTTAAAAAAGTTATAAACTGCAACCCTGTTAAAACTCAAGGCACCAGCACCTGACGTTGCTTCCGAGTTTCTATAGGTTATATACGGATGTATCTTTAAGAAACCCCTCAGCCAGTCTGCCCCTGCCATTTTATGTTTTTTTGTTAAAATTGTGGGGAATATTATTTTTATTTCTGACTAACTCGAAAGCTACTGTTCGAAGTTCAGTAGACGTTAGGCCCTAAAATCGAGCCTCCATTAATTTTACATATTCTACTAGCTCTGTTTCTTGCTCATCGGCGAACACAGTTACGTAATGACCTAATTTCTGCGTTATGGTCGTTTCATCGAGATTGTCCCTGTACTGTAAGACATACCATTGAAGTGTAGTTTGTGGCACTTGTACTCGTGCGCTGCTTTTTTTGCATTCCATTTCTCCGAAAACACAGCGGCTTTTTTCATTGATTTCGTAGCCAGGAACCAGGCTATTCTACAAAAATTGACATTGAACTACATGATAATACCACAGAATGGTTATACAGATCAAGACTATCAAGAAAAATAGAAGAAAACCAAATTAACGACTCAGATGCGATGGACAAGGTATGGACAAAGATAAAGAGCAATATAACCAACGCAGCAGAAGAGGTTTTGGGCATAAAGAGAACAGACAAGACAAAATCAATAAGCAGTCAGAAAACACTATGGCTCTGCAAAAAAGCAAAACTACTATATAAAGAAAAACAAACAACGTACCTACAGTATAGACAAAGACAAACAGAAATGAAATGCATATAGATTAATACGAAATAGAATGAACTGCAAAATATAAACGATAAAATAAGACTATTAGGATCAATTCTCAGCACAGCCAGAACTTGACTTTTACGGTCTACAGAAACAGATATGGCCATTCATCAGAAAACAAAAAGTAGTAGAGTATACAGACTATTCAAAATCACGCAGGAGGAATGTACCAACTATTTTAGTGACCTATTC
This sequence comes from Vesta saturnalis, assembly GCA_036346205.1. Taxonomy (NCBI): domain Eukaryota; kingdom Metazoa; phylum Arthropoda; class Insecta; order Coleoptera; family Lampyridae; genus Vesta; species Vesta saturnalis. The sequence goes on from JARFJB010002065.1 coordinate 2,343,425, forward strand.
TATGATAAAAATGGAAACGAGATATACCCAGTTCGAGCTGTCAAAAACCAAGAAATAACAAAAATGGAGTCGCTTAAAAAGTAGAAAAACCGCAAATCATCTGGAGAGGACGGAATTTATAACGTATTCCTAAAATATGAAGAGAAATCTCTTGCGTAGGACAATCACGCTAGAGCCAATAAGCTGAAAGCTGGTAACGTATGCCAAACCCATGCAACAGAATATGGAAATAACGTATCTGGAAACAACGATTCACTGACCTCGAAGACTTAAAAAAAGGAATTTAATAATATATTACAAACGCGAAAAGATTAGCAGGATGTCTGGACCACACCATCTGAAGTAACCAGCGCTTTAGGATAGAAACGAAGATCAGCATATGTAAAAACTTAAAACGACCAATACTAACACATACAACAGAAACAAATCCACAAACATGAGAAGAATATCTGAGAAAATATAAGCGATTGAGTAGCACAAAAAACGTAGGTAACACGCACGAACGCACGTACACACACACACACACACACACACACACACAAACACGCACAGCACGCACGCACGCACGCACGCACGCACGCACGCACCTACGCACGCACACACGCACACATGCACACACGCACACACGCACACACGCACACACGCACACACGCACACACGCACACACGCACACACGCACACGCACACGCACACGCACTCGCACTCGCACTCGCACGCGCACTCGCACTGCACTCGCACTCGCACTCGCACTCGCACTCGCACCCGCACCCACACCCACACCCACACACACACCCACACCCACACAAACACACATATGCACTCACGCACATCACACATCTAACACACAGCGCCACACACACCGCCACACACACACACGCACGCACGCACGAATGCCGCACACACGCACACACACAAACATGCGTGCAAACGCACGCGGTCGCTTGTGCAAGCCCACACCCCAGCAATTCCAAAAAAAATTGGCAAACAGGTTTCATTGCTTGTAAGAGGTTGATTTTATTTAAAAATTAAGCAAGCATACTACTGATAATCACTATTTAAAAAAAAACTACTCCCTGTAAGTAGAATTCAGCTGTCTACTGTTTCATAACTACGCATTATTCCAACTGTACGAGTACATACAATCATTAATTGAAAAAACATAACGTTCTTCCCCGAATTGTCATCATTTTGCATTCACATTTGATTAAACAATGTCCGTGTAATTCTGGGACATCCTGTATTTTTAGTAAACAACTGATAATTAATTAAACCAGCATAAACCCTGAAAACATACCTAACCAGTAGTTTCAGTATGAAATATTACAACTTTGTACGTGTTTAGATTTAGACTAGTAACGTTGGCAACCACTTTAGTATTATTACATTGAAGGATATTAATTTTGGAATATCGTAGGTATTATGTATGTAGTTATTAATATAAGTAAGAACTTATGAACACGCTGTTAAGAACCAGTTAACATAGAAAGTAAATAAACTAAACGGAGTTGGTTCAATGACAAAAAGTAAAAAATGCAATTTATTTATACGCCCTTGATAGATTCCCATTGCCTGTTGTTATTGTTTAATAATTTGTCTTCTATAAGGAATTCTTTTTCCAGAAATTCCCATATATCAACGTATATACTTGATGTGTATATCTAATTTATGTTATTTGGCAGTGTATACAACGATATGATTGTAGCGAATTGAAAAAAAAGAGCTACATTAGGTAAGTAAACTAGTTTAACTCAGAAATTTTGAGTATGTGGTCGGTTACTGTAATTATATAAACAAATTGTATGTGCTCAGCAATTTATTTTTCTGTTTAATAAAATTTATTTACTTATTCACTGCAAGGCAAAATTTTGTTATACAAACCCACCAGGTGAACGTTATTTAGGATAATCAAATCACTTGCAAATAATTCTGCTGTCCAAAGCTAAGCCATTGTATTAAAAATTAAAATGGCGTAAAATCACAATTAAACCTAAATGTGTAACATAGCTTGGAATATCTTCATATGATCGAAAATGTGTTATAGTAGAAGAAATATACGATTAAATAGATTTTGTTGCGTACAAATGTTTGATCATTTTTATAAAATAAAAACTCACATGGTAAATAGCGTTATGTATAATAAGACCCTATGCTAAGGAGAACACCAGTATTTGACAATATGTTGATAAGGGTTATGTAAAATGGGTGGGGCTTAAAATGGTGTTTGTCCCGTGAGAAACGTCCAGTTTGCATTTTCAGTATGAAACTTTAGTGGTATTGGATAGGAATGACGTAGTTTTAGCGGGGAAAGGGATTTTGTTTTAGTTCTTGGTAGTTATCCAGTAAAAGGCTATTGGTAGAGCTGGTTGAGAGCTGTGGGCGAGTGATGTAGTGCACTGTACGAGAAAAATGTACCTACGGTTCGACCGGAGGTTATGTGAAGATATCGTAAAGAAGTTAACCTTTCACTGATAAAGTATTATAGTTTATATTCACCACGGGGAGATTTTTTGCGTTGCTGTTCATCGATTAGTGGTAACATTTTGATTTCCATTGAAGAGGTAGTGCTCATTTTAGTGCTTTCTGATCTCTTGGAACAATGTTACGCTCAAACTGATATAAATGCTGAAATAAATGAGCCGTGTATGGTATTTTACATTTGGAAAAGCTTGTGCCTAATTGTTGTCATTCACCCCATTATACCCACAGCCTGACAATAAGTTGCTTGTACATAAACATTATTAAAGAATTTTGTGAGTACATAAGAAATTGTTACGCATAATTAAGTTGCTTGTGTTAATAGAACCAGGTGAAATCGTTAATGAAAGACCCCTGGACTAGGTTTAAATATGGCACTGGTCCTTTGCGATTGTGAATTAAAAGAATTGGTTAATTTACTTGACGTTACTAAAAGTTTCCTTTGACTGTATTGGTTCATGTTTGATGGACGAACTGAAGTTTCAACTGGTATTTTCCGATCAATTAACGAAGGGGTCATTTGTACTAAAATTGTTTCTTCGCTATAAGCGAAGTTAGACTGAATATCTGTTCAAATTTAAGGTAATTACTTATGTTTTTTTTTGTGATTTCAATAAAGGTTGTATCACTATACTTAGATAATCGGAAGAACACGATATTGCATAGTACCGTATAACGCCTTTCTTAGTCCTGTCTTTGGTGATCTTCACGCTATGGTGTGTTAATATTGTGTACTGATATTTGAATTTTAAAGCTTGTTGTTGTACATATTATTCATTGAATATTTTTAAACTGACGATCTGTGAGTATAGAATTCCATTAATAAAGTTTACATAGTCATGTTTGAGTTACAGTTGGTCTTACAGCACGCTATTTTGTTTTGATTGCGTGAAAATATTTTGAAGCGGTCCAGAAGCCCTTTTGATTATTTACCTGCTTAACGCTACGAAAGGTAAATAAGTTTTTGCTTGTTTTGAATATTGCTGTGGCGTACTAGCGTTTAGTTGTCTGCTAATTAGTCCCCTATTTCTAATTTTAAACAAACAGGCGCCCTCTGATTTATAACTTTCTCTAATTTAGCTTATGCTATTCTATTCACTTTGTACGCAAATAAACAACACACCCACCCCGGCTACTGAACTATCGGCATCCTTTAGTTATCCGTTACACCAATCGTACTGCCATATTCACCCGTAACAGTATGTGCTGGTACAAAATATGTTTTGTGATCATTTCTGCTGAAATGGTTATATTAACTAGAAAAAAAACAGGGTCCAATTTTTATTCGGGCTAGTCTAGCCACTACATAAAATGTTTATTATTTGTTATGAATAAAAAACTAAAGTCTAAGGTGTTACACGTCAACTTACCATTAGACTCAACCATAGGCTGTACCCATCATCGCTTATAACACAGTTTTCTGAAATTTTAACCAAATACTCTGCTAGGTATTCACTAATAAATTTTAGTGTATTGTCTTCTACAAGTATAGTTATAGCTTTTTGGCTCTTCTAGACGGATTCATTTAAATATTTTGTTTTTTTATTTACTTTTACTATGTGATAAACGCACGCAAAATAAAGTACAGTACGAAAAACACAAGTACAGTACTCTACTGTATAAGAAGGTATAAGACAGCCACAAGAATTGGTTTTGAGCATCCACTACCTCCAATTCCTTCTCACTAATGAAACATTGCACTAAAAGGCGCCTCCACGACTCTACTTTTACCATCTCTGAAGAAGGAAATCATCAATAACACTTATTTTTAAATACTTGCCAGATCAACACGATTTTCATGTTATACATGGCATCGTTATTGTCCCACAAGTGACTACTCCAACTGTCGAGGTATCTTGATTTCTCGGAAACCGCTAGGCGATTATTCGGCTTCATCTGATCTGAATTGGTCTTTGAGGAGTCTTCGTATTTAGTCGGGAGTGAATATTCCGCTTGCCTAGGTTATAGTGAGCTGATCTGTCACATGCCTTAGTGTTATTCAGAAATTTTTTGGTGCTTGTTTTCGTGTATTGTTGGAATTCCTAATTCGTAATTTAATTGAGTGTTCCTAGTGAACTATTGCGCGTCTACTGAGATTACTAGAACTTCATTTTGTAGCGTTTGCAGTTTACTTGTGTTTGTTTTTGATGTGGTACTCCAGATTGGTACTACATTAAGTGCTAATGGTCGTATGAGGGAAATGTACATCATAATTGCGAATTGGGATTTTAGTTTTGATTTAATAGTGGATATAACTCTGATTGAGTTTATGTTTGACATGCTGCTTTCATGAGAGTTTTATGTCTAGGAGTACTCCTACATATTTCACAGTTTCATCTGGGGTATTCCATTTAATGGTTTGGTTGTTAATATAAATATTAGGTAGCTTCCGGATTGTTCTGAGCCATTCTTATGACTTAATTTGTGTTCCAGTGTTCCAGTCACTAAACAATTTTCATAATTTGTTTATAACGGCTTGCAGTAGCTGTGCTGCTTTGTTAGGTCATTGCTTAGTGTAATTATGGCTATATCGTCGGCGAATGGTATTAAAGTGGCTTCCACTTTTGGCATATCTGAAGTGTAGATGTTAAATAAAAGTGGTCCCAGTATACTGCCCTGAGGGACTCCAGCTCGTACACTTTTGGTATTTGAGAGTTCGGTGCTTTCACTGAAAAGTTTTTATTCTCGAGAAAAGAGAATAGTATTGCCTTTAGATAGTTAGGTAATCTTAGATTCAATACTTTTCAGCCCCTCTAACCAGACCTTGTCAAAGGCCTGGGCTGCATCAAGGAATACGGCTGTTGCGTACTGTTTGTTTTCGTATACTGAAGCCGAACTGTGGGAGATATGTTAAGTGAGGTCACTTCTTTATTGAGGAGAGTGTAAATTACTTTTTCTAATAGTTGGATAGAAATTTTAATATACTTATAGGTCTGTACTGTTCTATGCGTTTTTCGTCCTTTCCTGGTTTAGGCAATAGCTGTACTATGGCGTGTTTCCACTCTTTTGGGAAGTGGCTCATCCTCAGAATGGCATTAAATATTGATGATGGGTAGGCTAAGGATTTCATAGTTAAACGTATTAGACTGGAGTCTGGAGATTAGACTGCATGTGATTAACCCAAGCCTTGGGTATTGATAGGTGCGGAGTAAAGCATCCTTTATCAAGGAAGAGGTTATGAAAAAACATTTATAGATTAAATTATACGTACTTCGTCACGTGCGTGTGGTGCTCAAACGTAAAGGTGTAATTTAGTTATACTTGAGTAATTAAATACGATCATTATTTAACACGAAATTGTGAAATATTATTAAAAAAAGTTGTCGACTTTACTTAGACGGTTATTTTTGTAAACGTCTTTGAGACTACTTTGGCAAAATTAAGCAGTTACCATTTGGTAAGTGGAACATTTTCGTGTTTATCTTAATAGCGTCAGGTGTTAGTCAATTGTATTAGAGTAAAGATGGTAATGTATGTTATGATCAATTTGTGTTAAACGTTTCTTGTCGAAGATGAGGATTACCGGATGAAAAATGTTAAATCTTGTCAAGTTTGTCGAATCTAGTGCTTGAAACTGACACTGGAGCTCAGCAAAATAGTTTTTTAATTGGCTTAAAACGTAACGTATTCAAAAAGTTATGAAAAAGGGGGGTCAGTTGAAATCAAGAACTCGTGGAGCTGATATAGTCACCTAATACCATTACGATGTAGTCCTTATAGTGGCATTAGGTTTTGTGTACTGAATGGTGACAAGCTGACAATATTCAAATTTATAGTTTCTTTTTAAATTTGGTAATTTATTTTCTTTGAATACCACAAAGGTATAAACACAAGTTTCTTTTGTTAGGCAAGTGAAAACTTTTTTACATCATAAAATATAAGATTCTCATACCAGAAAACAGATGGGGTGGTTAGTCCACCAGAACCCGATGGCCAAACTGAAGAAGACGAAAAAGCAAAAATAACTCAACCCAAGTAGAGTAGAGTACCAGTGGATATGAAAATGACGTTCACTAATGACGACTCTACTGTTTGGATAGAGTGCGAGCACAATTGTCTAGCTGTAACGTCAATTTTAGAAAAACTGTTTGATGAACGAGCTGTCAATCTTATAGTGGAACAAATGAATAAATATGATAAAGGCAGCAATAATGGTAGTTTTCATGTTACTAGTAACAAAATCAGGATTTTTGTAGATGTGCTCATTTTTAGTGGTTATTATAAATTACCTCGTGCGCATTTCTATTGGTGTTCGGATGAAGACGGAAATGTTCCAATGATCTCAAACTGTATTAGGAGAAATTGGTTTGAGGAAATAAAGGAAAGCAAATAACAACCAGATTGAGAAACATGATAAATTGTTTAAAGTAATGTTGATCTATTGTTGTAGCGACGGTCCAATATTTTGGACGTCGCTCTGTGAAACAGTTGACCAAGGGTAAACCAGTATGATCTTTTAGACCAATCGGACAATAATTCGTGGATTGTGATGCATATCAAGAAGTGGTTGTGTATTCTGTTCACCCACATGCTGAATGTCACTGTTGTAAGCGCCTGAAGACTATATCAAGTCGCTTTCGCATTGAACCCTATGGATTTGCTATTATTTCATGGAAATGTTGCTCGGAATTATTTACGGTCATATAAAACGGCCATTCAAAGAATATCAGCTTTAGCACGACCACCCTTATCATTACCTAGGAGTTCACTGGATGACCCACATGCTACTTTCCGAAGAAATTGCCGAGTCAGCTACGATGCAGCGTATATCACATCAGAATTAGGTGGTCTTTTAAAAAGTGCAATGTTACTCTTTGCATTGAGAGACCGTTTCACAACATTTTACAATCAGAAATAATGTTGACTGATTTTTTTTTTAAGTTTTTCGTTGATTTATAGTTTACATATTCCCGATGTACTCATTTGAGGATACAATCTTTTTTCTTACTTTTTAGGTATTTAGACATAAATACTCGACTAAATTCAATACTAAACGATTGTTTTAATCTTTCACAAGATGGGTGGGCGTTAGTGGGTTAAATACATATATCCGCTATATTGCGTGAAATTAGTTAATTGTAATATTCATCTTTAATTTTCGATGCAAAGAAATCTTCCCATCATTTTTCTCTTCTTTAGAACTATATCAATCAAAACGATGCGATTTTAAATTTATTCAGAACAGAAGCAAGGCAACGTTGGTGTATGAAAATAATAATACAGAAAGCATTCATTTAGATCGTTACAAACTAAGTAAGCTAATCATTAGCGTATTACGGATATTAGATGCACTTAGGAATCTGTCAGACATTATTTTGATTTCTTGTTGTTTGGGGACTCGTAGTTTTATTAAATACAGTACGGACTGCCCATTATTGGCTGTACCGTTTTGTTTTGGGATCACACTTATAAAGCCGACGTATGACGCATAATTAACCCCATAAATTTTAAAACTGTTATTTACGGACGTTATCGAAACGTTTAACTGATCATTGCAAGACTATTAAATACATAATATTAAACAATACCACTCGAATTGTTATTATGTATTCGAGTTAAGTGTACTATTACTATCGTACCGTCACCTGATAACATGTTTAGGTATAGGTGAAAAGGATGTGGCCAAATCTTTTCCAGCGTGTTTTTATTAGTTGTGAAGTATAAACTAATTAGAGCAAATACAAACCATTAGCTGCAGCAATAAAAACATTAGAATTTCTAACTATCATGGATTACCCACTTGACGTGTAAGAACACACCAAAATCTTTTATTTACTTCTATGTGTATCTTTGCTTACCTAGGTATGTACAAAATAATATTAATAATGTATATCTTTTAAGTTTTAATTTTAATGTATTTTTAGTGTGAAATTTCTGATTTCTTAAAAATTAATATTTTGTTTTTGCAATAAATTTGTTACTTGCGTATTAAGAATTTCTTTTTCTTAGTATATATATATATATATATATATATATATATATAATAAATAATAAATATAAGTGTGACAACCGGAATTTCACTTCGCCCATTGCTTTTTCTTGTTTTGGTATTGGTGTTTGCAAGAAAAGGAAAAGGCCACGTATTTCATTCCCTCCCCAAGAGGGAGGGCGGGTTGCTCGAGCTTTCCGAGTTCGTTCAGCCACAATCATTGATTGCCAGCATACATACATACATTACGTATATATGCATGGTGGGATTAAGAATGGTCAGGATAGGATGGTAAGTATCGGTGTCAGGGTCCTGAGGGAGAAAATACTACCCCAGCATCGCCTAAGTAGCCACACATGGTGTGCATAGGTGTAGTGACCATTCAACTACATGTGTATGAGGAAAACCTCCTAAAAAAACCTCATATAAGGTAGATGGTAACGGGAATCGAACCCATTACCTCCCTAATGCTAATCAGGTCGTGTCACCAATACATTACCAGCTCGGTGGTGTTTGCAAAAGGAATAATCTTCACCTTTTAGGAAAATAGATGTTTTGCAGAAGTGAACGGTAGCATATATTTTGAAATTTGATGTGATTTGATTTTCCACACTTTTTGTTTGCCTATAAACTTTCCGCATTTTAATTTTTGCTGTTATATTAACATTTTTCTCCATTTACTTTTTTTCTAATGGTTAACTTATTTTAATATTGAATTTACTAGACCCCAATACCCCAAGTTTACAGTAACGCTTAAATAAATTCATCAAAAAAATTCTGAAGTTAATGAAAGTAGCAAAGTACAGATCCTAGGTTCAAATCCTACTCGAGTTAACCTTTTTATACAGGGTGTCCCATTAATAATGGGACACAGAACAACCGCAGATTCCTCAATTTAAAATAAAACGATTAAGCGAAACATGCTTAGATAAAATGTTACTCATTTCCGAAATATGGAGTGTTGAAGTCGAAAAATGAAAAACTATTAATGACCATAATTTTTATAATACACTGTACAATTTTACTTAAATCGGTACGCTTGTACAATATCATAAAATACACCTAACAGCAGAAAAATCAGTTCAGTACGCTTTACCAGTGGCGTACGGCAGGAGTAAGTAATATTTGCACCCCTGCTAAATGTTACGCCGCTGTCCAAATACTAATTTTGACTATAATTTTAATTTTTCTGATATTTTCTAAGTAAATAATCTACAGTTGTTAATTTGTTGTAAAGTCATTGGTTTTCGAGATATTCGCAGTTAAAGACAGAAAGGCATGTACTTTTTATTTGTATTATTATTACCCATTTGCATTTTTATAATTTTGTCTTAAAACTAAACAAAGTGGAAACAAAATTTATGAATTAGTTATTTTAGATAGTTTACTTTTATTTTATTTAGTAGGTTTATTCTAAGTTCCTAATAGGTACCTTGCGATCGTGAGAATATTTATTTCGTTATAATTGTGAATTAGGGCAGTAGGCGTTGATTTATGCTGTCATTGTCAGTTAAAAATTTTTGAAGTAACTATCCGTTTCGATAAGTGATTAATGTTATTAATAACTGTAATATTATTGTAAAATGCCACGTCATAATGAATTTTCCAATTTAGAAATGAGGGACATGGTTTGTACTTATGCCCAGAATAATTTTAATGGCAGAGTCGCTAAGAGGCGATATTCAGAATTGTATCCAAATAGACAGCAACCAGGACACAAAATTTTCAAATGTTTGTATGACAGGTTTGACGAAAAGGAGACATTTCGACCAAAACTTGAAACAGGACGACCTAGATTGATTACAGTAGATGAGGAGGATGAAATTTTGACTCAAGTAACTATCGATCCGCAGCTAAGTACTCGTAGAATATCTGCAGCAACTGGGGTAAGCCGCTCTACTGTTCATAGGATTTTGAAAAGAGAACAATTATATCCTTATCACTTCACGCCAGTACAACATTTACTCGTACGCGATCCTCCTGTGAGATTGCAGTTCTGTATAAATTTGCTTAACAAGCACACTAATGATCCCATGTTTTTAAATAAAATTTTATTTACCGACGAAGCAACTTTTACTCGCAGAGGGGTTTATAATTGGCGAAACAGTCATTTCTGGGCTACTGTAAATCCACACCTGCCAAGGGAGAACCACTTCCAAACATAATTTTCTATTAATGTTTGGGTGGGTATTATTGGAAATTACATAATTGGTCCGTACGAGCTTCCTCACAGATTAAATGGGATAGAATACCTCAATTTTCCTCAAAACCATATGGAGGATATGTTAGACGATGTTCCTTTAAATTTACGTCATAACTTCTGATTTATGATGGATGGTGCGCCAGCCCATTTCACGATACCTGTTCGGAATTACCTAAATTTACGTTTTCCACATAGTTGGATTGTACGTGGAAGCGAATTTGCTTGGCCACCACGCAGTCCTGAATTTAATCCTTTAGATTTTTATTATTGGGGGTACATCAAAACCCTTGTTTATGGTGAACCAATAAATACCCGTCAGGAACTTTGGAACAAAATTCAGAATGCTGCTGCTGGCAATCGACAAAATCAAGCAAATCAGCAGTTTAAAGTGAGACAGTCTTTAGTTGCACGTCTAAGGAAGTGTGTACAAGTTAATGGTGGACACATTGAAAATTCGTTACAGTAAAAATGTCATTACATTAGTTTCTGTTTTGTTTCGTTTTGAGACAAAATTATAAAAATGCAAATGAGTAATAATAATACAAATAAAAGTACATGCCTTTCTGTCTTAAACTGCGATTATCTCGAAAACCAATGACTTTACAATAAACTAACAAGTGTAAATTATTTACTTAGAAAATATCAGAAAAATTAAAATTATAGTCAAAATTAGTATTTGGACAGCGGCGTAACATTTAGAAGGGATAAAAGTATTACTTACTCCTGCCGTACGCCACTGGTAAAGCGTACTGAACTGATTTTTCTGCTGTTAGGTGTATTTTATGATATTGTACAAGCGTATCGATTTAAGTAAAATTGTACAGTGTATTAAAAAAATTATGGTCATTAGTAGTTTTTCAGTTTTCAACTTCAACACCCCTTATTTCGGAAACGAGTAACATTTTATCTAAGCATGTTTCACTTAATCGTTTTATTTTAAATTGAGGAATCTGCGGTTGTTGTGTGTGCCATTCTTAATCGGACACCCTGTATATGTATTTAAAAATTAATAATTTTTAATTAATGAAAGTAGGTTTCTCAAAATTCCCCTGTTATACGGTATTCGCCAAAATAAACAGAACCTAAATATGAAGGGCCATGGAATGTTTTGAACGATGCCTGTTTGGTATGTTGGGCTTGTTTGTCATTAACTGTCATAATAATATTACTTTTAGTAACTTAATGTACTTTTTTTGTGGCAGTTCCTTGGGGACTGATAGGTTTTTGGTTTTTGTTTTTTTGAATATAAGTAAATGCCATAAGAAGAAAAAATATATAAGTTTACGTTCATTTTTGTTACCTTGAGAAAAGTTTGTGACTCAAGTAGTAATGGAAATAGAAGGGGTTCAGTCTTTCATTAAACAAAAAAGTATACAATACAGTGCATTTTTCGAATCATATACAATTACGCTCGTGTTAAAATTGTTCTGAACAACTGAGGAGAAAGTATTTATAATAGAAGATTATTTCTGTTCATACGGAAGTGGACGAAGCAATGACCCAAGTACGAAACAAGTTTTTGAAAAAGATCGGTAGCAATTTAGTAAAGCTGCGCCCAGTATAAGCGTAATGTTAGGAATCGTTGAGAAATTTCGTCGTACTGGTAACGTGTTGTGTACAGCGACAAGGTTCTTCTGGTCGTCGAAGACCAGTTTGTACCAACGATAATGAAGAATGGGTTTTTGATAAGGTTTTGCAGTCTCTGCAAAAAAAACTGTAACGATGTTTGAAGTCATGTTCACCTAAATGGCTATATCAATAGAAAAAAAACTCGATTTCTTGGATTTGAAAGCCCTGACTCATTGTAGAAAAACCACTTCACAGTGCTGAAGCTACGATTTGATATGCTGTATCGGGACACGGTGTAATAGGCCCTTAGTTTGTTGGGGACAAGAATCACCACACAGTTACTGTTAATCAAGAACGTTACAGGTAGAACATCATCATACCTTTCGTGAGAGATTTAAGAAATATTTGTCACGCAGAAAATTTACAGTTGAACAGGCAATGATTTGAACAGGATGGCGCCCAAGTCATACTGCTAGACGCTCATTAGACCTTCTTGGCGAGCATTTTTGAAATAGAATAATTTCTCGTGGAACGGACTTCCCTTCACATTCGCCTGACCTTACGCCACCCAATGGATATTGCAGAATTACGAAAAACAATAATAACTTATTTCCAATGATATGTTCAATGATCTGCAAAATCTTGAATTTTGAAATTTTGAACAGGTAAATTACAAAAATTAATTATGTTGTTGTTTTCGGTACCGTTTCTCATGGCGTATACTGTATTATGTAACTTCCGTATTTAGGTATATTCATATTCTATTCTCGTCTAATACATTATTCATTGTGTATGCTTACGATATTTTTATAAACGCGAATTCGAATTTCTTTGATATTTATAACGGTTCCATTTTAACTTTACCTATATAGTTCTGATTACGGATATTTTTCTTTCGAATTCAACGTATAACCCTAGCGGTATTTGAATTCAAACCATTTGTTCGTTTCCTTCTTCTTTTATAAATGCCACTTGTAAATGTTTTGTTTCCTAAATTAATTAAATTTTAATTAATTTATAGTCTCAATACATCCCCAACTACTTCGCTTGCAGTTAATATTGTTTTGTTGTCGTTTGTCGCGATCACTATTAAACGTTTACATTATTCAGACACTTTTTTAAGATACATTTTGCAGTGTACACAGAAATCCCCGATTTTTAATTGTTTCCAGGTTATTTTAGCGCTATCTTTTGTTTTCTTATGGTGGCCGTATTGGATTTTGTTAGTTAGGTAGTTCTTAAAAAGAGCTTTTGAGCGATGTATAACGTGCCTGGAAAATCTTTATTTGTAGGGGAGATATTAACAAAAAATTAAATTAATCTCAAGTATAAAATCATTAGGCTTTGAAATTATACACCAATGAGAAATGAAAGCGAAAAAGATATGCAATACTGTAAAATAACGAAAAGATAAGACAAGTCATCAAAATGGAAAGTAAAGAAACAGTACTAAAAGTCCAGTCAACTGTTCAATATGACGACAATGTGTAGAACAGAAGTTCTACACATTTTTGTCACCTTGTTCTAAGGGAGTTACAAACTCTACGAAGTGTGTTTTCATTGAATGATCTTAGCACATCCATCATTATTTGTTCTAATGATTCCCTAGTTTTCATAATTAAATACTTCATTTTTAGTGGTACCCCCTAAATAAAAGTCGAGGGGGGTAAGGTCGAGTGATCTCGCAGGCCATTCCACTGGTCCACTATTTGATATCACTCTTTCATTAAAGTTTTCTCTGAAAAAATGTTGCACGGCATGCGTGTTATGGGCCGGGCAACCATCCTGCTGGAACCAGATGTTTTGCATGTTATCAGGATTAATAATTTGTCTAAAAGAAGGCATTATCTCGTTTGTTAACAGCTCCAAATATCTGTTACCAGTTCAATGGTAATCAAAGACGAAAGGACCTATTAAGTGGCTATCTAAATCGAAAAGAAACTCAAAAAACAAAATTTCGTACCAAGTACAACGCACATTAAAATCAAAGTGAACTTGAAATCTTCTTTGCCTTACGAAATCTGGATTTTCAGTAGACCAATGATGACAGTTATGCCTATTGAGTACTAAACAATTGATAAATCGTGTTTTATCTGTCCACAGTATATTTCTAGGAAAAGTACCATCTTCACATTTTTGTAAGTACCACCTGATAAACTGTACTCTTCGGTGATAGTCATTATCGTTTAAACCTTGTACAATTTTAAGGATGGTATTTGTTCTTCTTCACGGTTCTCTGAACAGGGGATTTTGTAATAGCAGTTTCTCGAGCCATTCGGCGAACTGATGTGCTTGGATTGTTCGTAACGTTTCGCAAAATATTCTTTCGGCGTATATCAGCATAGTTAACTTCGTAGTTAAGTACTAATTTCATATTAGAGATTAATTTAATTTTTTGTTAATATCTCCTCTACAAATAAAGATTTTCCAGGCATGTTATACATCGTTGAAAAGTTCTTTTTAGGAATACCTAACTAACCAAAAATCCTATATGGCTACCATAAGAAAAACAAAAGATAGCGCTAATAACGTGGAAACAATTGAAAACGTAGGTTTCTGTTTGTACCGCAAAATATACCTTAAAAAAGTGTCTGGATAACGTAAAGGTGTAATTATGGTTCGTTATTATAGCTTAAAATGGAAAATGAAGCTGAAATTGCTTTATTATCATTAATTATCGGCGCCAGTACTCTATTGTTATTGCCATGTTCACGAAGAAGATGGTGGGTGAGGCCCTGGATAGGCAAAAGGAATTAACGTGGCAGTTTTCGATTAGTAAATGAAGAATTTGAGGAATGTTCAGATTTAGGAAGTTTTCGAAGTTATCTGAGAATGGACAGGAAAACTTTTAATATGTTATTAAAAATGGTTGAAGCCGATATTACTAAACAAAATACGCATTTAACGGATTCAATGTCTACCTCTGATAGACTAACCCTGACCCTTAGATATTTGGCAACAGGCGAATCTTTTCAAAGCTTTCATTATTGGCCAATCAACAATTAGTGAAATAATACCAGAAACATGTCGAAGTATATACATGAGATTAAAAGATGATTATCTCAAGGTATAATTCTCACATTATCATATACAGTAATTCTTTACTAAATTTAAATACATTTTATTGTAGACTTCAAGTAGTACGGCAGAGTGGCTGAATATTTCTCAAAGATTTGAAGATAGATGGAATCTTCCAAATGTTCTAGCCGCAATGGATGGTACACATATTTGTTTTCGTCCACTTAGATCTGCAGGCTCGAGCTATTATAACTATAAACAGCAAAACAGCGTAGTTTTACTTGCATTGGCAGATGCAGATTACAAATTTTTATATGTTGATGTTGGCACAAATGGTAGAATTTCTGACGGAGTTTTTCATGGAAGTAGGTTGAACAATGCAATAACAACAAATTCTTTGAATTTTCCTGAGGAAAGACCTTTGCCTGGTAGAAGAACACCTGTTCCATTTGTAATTACTGCGGATGCTGCTTTCCCCCTGACACATAACATTTTGAAGCCATTTCCATATAGAAATATGTCTTGGACACAGCGTGTATTTAATTATAGATTAAGTCGAGCAAGAAGAATAATAGAGAATGCATTTGGAGTTTTTACAAATAAATGGAGATGCTTGCTAAGTACCATCCAATTACCTGTAGAAAAAGTGGAACTAATTACCCTAACATGCTGTGCCCTACATAATTTTTTAAGAGTGCATTGTCCATTGAGTTGTGAAGATCAGGAAGATGCTGGAGTTGATCGTCGCTATACGTTCAAATATGGACTAAGTCAGTAAGCAGGAAACCGAGCAAATAGGCATTCAATTGATGTTCGTAATGAATTTATGGAATACGTCAATAATGAAGGAGTTGTACCATGGCAAAATGCTTTAGCATAAGCATAAATGTTCGTTTTAAATTTAATTTGTAGCTTAGTAATTAGGTTAATTAGTAATTAGTTTCACGTATTAACACAATTCCGGATTATCAAAATCAAAATTAAACAATGTTGTATTTATTTAACATTCTATATTTATTAATCTATTATTATTTATTTAGTTGGTAGCATCCAACTCTTCCGCATCCATAACTAAATTAAAAATTTTTCTTTTCGTTTCCCTTCGAATTGCTTCATTTTTTATTTTTCCCAATTCTAAAGATATATTTCTAAAAATTTAAAAAGTTATGTCAAAAGGTTAATCACTGAATTATTGGTCACTTACCTTCCAAAACAATCCAGCTCATTATCATTTTGAATAGTGCTCAATCTTTCTGAGGCACTTCTAATCAAGTCGAAAGCAGTTCATTGTAGCTCAGGCTGTGAAATTTTCCTCTTCTTCGGCAATGTTGGCGTCACTGTGCCTCCCGATCAACTTGTTTCGGGACTTATAACTCTAGGGCTTAAATTGTGTAGTTCGTCTATGCTGCCTTCAAATATAATTTCTGGTTCCATACTATCTGTGCTTTTCGATTCATCTACGGTGAGGTTTGAAGTCGACTCACGTACTTGTGAAGAATCGTGAAGAAAATGAAGTAATGAAAAACACCACAATTTTGGAGTATACACATCTTGACTGCCGCATCCACTGCTCTGGCTATCCTTATATTTTTTAACCTCTTTTAAATATTGAGTTCTTATAACTACAAAAAATAAATGTACAAATATTTTCATACTAATATAATATACAACATACCGTAAATTTTTTTATTAATCTCTTCAATTGTGATCGTCACTGGATATTTAGTTTCCAGTTCTTGTTTTATGTGCAATAATGCATCATGGCGTTTATTTTTTAGTTTGTATTCCTTCAAATGGCTCATATAAAGCACTTGTTGGCTTTCATATAATTGAATTAATAATTTTGTAATTTCTCTACTCCATTCCATCGCGATTTAATTAAATAGGTATACCTTCACTGCCTTCGCAAATAAATTATGCACACATGGAATGTGACATGGAACGATGACGCTTTTTATTTTTAAGTTGGCGATTCTGAATGTTACTAAATAAGTAACTAGAAATGCATGCAACTCCTACAAAAAATAGAACATGTTCTATTTCCATGCATCACAATTGCAGCATCAAAATTGCGCAGTGTAATAACAAAAAATGCAGCAACTGTGATGCGGCATCAAAGTTGCAGCAACAGAAATTCATAGTCTGATAAGGTCTTTAAATTCCATTCTGACACAGATGATTCTTTTTGTGTTTACAATGTTGCCTGTTTTCGTTATAAACGTATAATAGAGGTTGCAGTTACTCCAAATTATTTTATTTCCTTTAATTATTTAAGCTAGCATCTAGATTTCTAGATGTCTATTAACCTCTGTATGTCATAAAGTTTTTAACGTCTGCTCGACATAGATTATTGTTTTTGTTTTTACAATGTTGCCTATTTTCGTAATGTACCATTTTGTCTGTTGGAGGGTTGTGTGGCGTTCCACACCAGATATTTAATAACATATTTAGTTCTTTGTTTTAAACGAAGAAAATTTATAATATTTTTTCAACAAATTTTCCAAATTATAATAAATTTTAAGGCCAGTTAAAAAGTATGTGTTCAACTATCTTCTCTGAAGGTAAAAGAAAAGTCAAACAACCTGTTTACGCGCGCTAAAAGGTTACAAAAACATTAACCTGCACCATCAAAGGAAAATGTAAACAAATAAACATCGCACTATGAGAAGTTAAATTTCTTTCACTTGAACGGTGAAAAAGGGATAAAAGACAGCTTATAGTAACCAGCAATGACGAAATAAAGACGCCATAACTTAGATATTTATCCATTATAGGTAATAGGTTACCCATTATCAAGAAAATGAGCGTTTTAATAAATGTCTTCTCAAATAAAACTAAAAGCATTTCGATTTAAGTCTCATGTTAATAAACGAAATAGAATATATCTTAATGCTAGAAATGTGAGTGATTTTATAAAATGAAAAGGCTTTCTGTTACGTGTCTTGTTTATTTGACATGAACCCTCTGGTAGAAAATGTTTTACTAAATATGATAGCGTTCTCTTCTCCATCTATACGTACAAGTAAAAATGATCCAATTTATTCTAGCGTGTAATCTCATCTAAAAGAGAAGATATATAGATCGTATTATTGTTCATTCTACAACCTGATGTAAAGTAAATCCACACCTAAACAAATCTATAATCCGGATTGGTAAATAGAAAAATGTTCAGGATTACCAAGTTTACCGGTTCAACCAACTCGAATTAGATTATACGTGGAACGGTAGACGATTTATTGACTTTACTTAACTTTCTGCAGATGTTACTAAATCAGTTTATTGAAAAGGCGTTTATTTAATTTTTTTTACTTTTAAAAAGTTATGTGAATCGTGATAGACTAAACAAAACTTTTTACATTACTACAAGATTGGAAATTTCTTTGCAGAAGAGTTGTTTGTAATTGGAAGGTGTTTTTTAAATTAAGTTTCTCTTATTCGTATAAAAAGACACTTTAAATCTTATTTTTGAGAATACAGTTTTCTTACCGCTGGAAATTCAAAAGAAGTTTCTCGATACACCTTCTTAACTTGTGTTTTTATGTGCGACTATTTAACTAGAAATTGCATTAGCATAATGTACGTATCCTCTTTTGTAGATTTCTTCTGTACTATCTACAATTTGTAATATTAATCTTATGCTTCCGTCCGACAATATTAAGTTTTTCATTTTTTCGAGTATTCGCAGGTGAAATTGTGCTCATACTCGCAAAACTATCGTTTTTGGACTGCTGAGGTGTGAATAATCTTTAAAGTTTATTCATATTCACGGCACAAAATGCTCACTATCAGAGTGAACAACAGCGCACTTGTCGCGGCCATTTTGTTTTTGTGACGTCATCTGACCGTAGGAATTCACAAAACCACCCACCTGACTGACCTCTGATTTGATCTTGGGGTCTGGTCTTGGAGTTGACCTTGGAGCCGGACTTGAGCCGAAAAAAAAATAAAGCTTAGGACCTCCGCGGGAAATTTGAGTAAGGGTTCTAATGTTAGCTTGTATAGGAACATGTTCTCGAATTTGTATTCTAATAAGAGGCCATAGTCTCGTAAGACAAGTATAGATAGCGTAAGGTTAATCTAAAAATGAATTACGAATGAAAAAGGTTAAACTGTATTATTGATATCTTACAGAAGCAGATGGCCTTATTTTTTGTTTAAAGTTAACAAAGTGTTTATCTCTATTTCTATCTATCTAACATGAAGTTTAAACATTCTAAAATGGATAACTGTTTTTGTTTTACAGTGTGATTTTATTTCTCGTAATGAGTTTATTATTATAAAAGAGATTGCATAATTATCCTAAAAAATGTTATTATTACAGATAGCGTGAGGTAAATCTATAGCAACAAAAAAATTCATAAAGTTGAATTTAAGTGTTAGCTCATTTTTTTTCAATACCTAAATAAAGACCTTAAGATTGTAAAAAAGTCACTTCAACATAAAACGTAGGATTCATGCATTGTAATGGATGAAATTCTTTAATGACCCTGTATCGATATTTTATATAAGCTTGGGATTTTTCAGTTAACATGCGTCTATGTCTATTAGTATAACACAATATAAGTTTAAAAATTAATTAAATATGAGTGAAAATGGTGAAACTGTATTATCGATATCTTATAGTGTCTAATGATTTCCCCTTGAAGTCAACCTTCAGCATTGTACATGAAAACATTACTTTAAAATAAATGTATAAAATATAAGAACTTGAGTTAGGGTCTGCGCCCTCCTGTCGTAAACCCCTTGGCGCGAAATTTGAATTTGTTTATGTCGACACCTAGTTGTGCATGGACTAGGGTTGCTGTAATAAAGGCGGCGCCACCTAGCGGTATATTTCTAGGACTAATTAGGACATGTGGCGTCATCTAATGGTATATTTTTGAACTATCGAATATTTTCCGTAATAGAGGTTGATCGTGCACATCTCTCTCTCTCTCTCTCTCTCTCTCTCTCTCTCTCTCTCTCTCTCTCTCTCTCTCTCTCTTTCTTGTCTCTCTCGGCTTTCTCAAATTAATCAAAATCAAATAAGCAAATCAATCTCAAACAAATCATGCTCGATCAAATCAAACAAGTCAATCAATCAGATCAATCTCAATAAATTAATCTCAATAGATCAAGTCATAACTTGCAGCTTGCGAAAATTAGCTTACACTTCAAAAATACGGATTTGATTTAATTTACAGCTTTCTAAAATTATCAAATTGATATAACGAAAATAAAACCGAAATTGTTGTGTTACGTCCATACGCATACAATATTAGGTTAGAGTAATAAAGGCACTGTTCGAGCATTGACCTAACCTAAACCGTGCGTTTATTACTCGCGCGCCAGCACTGATCTAACCTAAACCGTGCGTTTATTAATCTAAGCTAATACCTAAAAATTCCGAGAGAGACAATTGCCCCGTTTCTACTAATAACAGTCAATTTGGCTAACATTGCTTGTCTTAAGATTTTGGATTTTTGTTGTTATTTATAAATTTTTTCTCATTACTTGTAGTATATTTAAGTATAGCTCTCTTAATAATTAAATTTGGTGTAGTAAGTTAATATCGTTGTGTTAGGCGTTTTTGAGCACACGGTATATCCTTACACGTGTTTGGATTACACATTCTGTTATTTCATAATTGAATGTAACGGTTATTAAAGTACAAGGTTACATTAGTAAGAGTTACATTAACACAACTTACCTTTTTCTCTTACCCGTTACCCCTTACTCTCTTATTGGTTTGCTTGACTTTTACCTCGAAATGAATGAAAATCGATGAAGGAATACCATTCTCTTACTTGCAAATGTGTTCTTTTGGTGATCACTCATTTTGGTTAAAATTATAGTTATAAATGAGGTAGGGGAGAGTCTGGAACAGTGGCCATGCAGGTACAGTGGCCACTTTCATACTATTTTGTTAATTATAAAGAATACGTGCTGCCATCTAGCCCACAATATATCAATCATATACTCAGTCTATTACGAGAGTTTCCTACTCGAATCTCCACGTGTTCATTTTATAATTTAGTTAACCTGAAATTTTGTGCGTGTTGTAAAAATTAGCAAGTCAGTGAAATAATTTTTATTGACTAAATACACAATCAAAGAAGTGAACTAGTCTTGACAGCTGATAGTTGATATATTTGTAAGTACTGTTTGATATAATAGCTATCGGATTAGATAGATTAGTTTTTGTTATTTTTATATATTATCTAAACATGCGATTGTTGATACAGTAGCCATGTTAAAGGTAGGTACAGTGGCCACTACTTTATTAGTAAATAAGGGATGGCCACTGTTCCTACATTAGAAAATTTATTAATTTCACGTTTTATGGATTTCAGATAATATTTACGAAAATGCCCCGACTAAAGTAAAGAATATTGAGATAGGTAAAACTACATCAGAAACTATGGGCAGTGCAATCCGTGATGTAGTAAATGGTGGATTATCGGTGAAAGCCGCGGCTAGCCGATACGATATTCCTCGCACTACATTAAGGAGATATATAAAAAAGTGCAACGATAGAGCAGGCGCTATTGACTGGAATTCACCAATTTTGGAAGGGGCTCCCAGACTCACTCCAAATTACTGCGTGAATCAAATATTTTCTCCCGATGAAGAGGACATACTTAGTGATTACTTTCAAACAATGGCAAAACTACACCATGGTATGAATCCCAAGTGTTCACGAAAGTTAGCGTACGACTTGACGGTTGCAAATGGAAAGAAAATACCTACTTCATGAAAAACAAATTTGACAGCTGGAAGATTATGGTTTAACTGTTTTATGAAACGGCGACGTGAGCTATCCATTAGAGTGGCAGAAGCTACATCTTTGGGGAGAGCAATGGGGTTTAACAAACCAGTTGTGCAAAATTTTTTTAAGAACCTTACGCAGATCTATGAAAAGTACAATTTGGGTCCGGAGCAAGTGTATAACATAGATGAAACAGCCCTTACTACAGTACAAGATGCCGGTAAAGTTTTGGCACGAAAAGGCCAAAAACAAGTTGGTAGTATAACTTCCAATGAAAGAGGAACGTTAATCACAATTTGCGGCTGCATTAACGCAATTGGGAATAATGTACCGCCACTTTTAATATTCCCAAGAAAAAATTTCAAAGATTACATGATAAAGAATGCACCACTTCGAACTATTGGGAAAGCGTCACCCACAGGTTGGATGACGGACGAAATATTTAACCAATTGTTGCTTCATTTCATAAAGCACGCTAAACCAACTTCCGATTTACTAGTTTTATTGATCATGGATAACCACGAGATCCATTTGGTAGAGATGACAATGGTTGGCAGGCAGACAGTCGTTGGCATATAACCACATTTTCCTTTATAATTTGTAATAACTAACTCTGAGTGTGTTAGGGTTTTCTTCAAACCAAGGTTGGCACTCTTTCGAATATAGTTTAATAAGCTTTATATGCGCAGTTGGTATTCCCAATTCGGTGTCAACCACAATTTGGCGGGCTGTCAGAATTTTCGATAGATTGTACAGATTGTACGTGTTGTTACAAGCGATTGCTGCCAAGATAATTGCTTTTTTTTTGTCTGTGTGACAAAAGAAGTATAGGTAAGTACTCACCAATGTTTATACATTATTTATACAAGCTCTTATGGCAAAAGGGCCTGTTATTTATCAATTTTAACCAAAAAACTTAGATGCCAACCACTACATACTATAAAATATCAGAGATCAATGGTTGGTATAGAGGTGCCAATCACTATCTCATCAATCTTTTACCATGACTTAGTGGTTGGCAGGTTAATTATTTATTATGGACTAATTGGTATATATGTTCAATGATCATTTTTCATATTTATTGTTTTGAATCCACGACAGATATTTACCTATAGATAACAAATAAGTAATTGGATTATATAAATTTTGTAATTTTGGCCTACTTGATTTGGTTTTATTTTTATTTTTATTATCATTCTATTATTATTATTTTTTAAGGAAATATGAATGAAAGGGAAGATAAAATTGCGCAAGCAGTTCAGGCTGTTAGGGATGGCATGCCCAAACTAAAGGCATCAAAAATATTTGGCATACCTAGAGCTACTATACAATTTCGAATGGGAGAAAAGTTTAAAAAACCTGGTTATCGCCCGGCTACATATCTAACAACGGAAGAGGAGACTGCATTGGTTGAGTAGGTTTTTTATTTAACATTAGAATTTTTTATTGTAGGATTAAAAAAATTACGTTAAATATTGAATGAAATGTTTTTGTTAGGTGGATAAATACATGCCAAAGAAAGGGTTTCCCAAGGAGAATCGAAGATGTGCAACGTAGCGTACAAAACTTTATTAAATATTGACAGTTTACCTGGGAAGGGGTGGTACCGAGTTTTTATAAAAAGACATTCCGAACTGTGCCTTAGATCAACTGAATCTGTCACCCAAGCCAGTTCTTGTATTAGTGAAAAAAATATAAGACGTTGGTTTGAAACTATTGATAGTGAACTAGAAAAGGACAATTTAAAACCTATTTTAAATGATTTTAATAGAATCTTTAATGGGGACGAAACCAATTTTCTTCTTTGCCCAAAAAATACGAAAGTTATTGCTTGCAGGGGCACAAAGAAAGTGTATGAAGTAGATCAGGGGGTAGCAAAAGCTTCGCTTACGGTAATGTTTACCTTTTGTGCCAATGGTGATCTTTCACCGCCGATGATTATTTATCCCTATAAGAGGAAGCCACCAATAGAAATTCTTGAGACGGTTCCCGACAAATGGGGCATTGGTTATTCAGACAACGGTTGGATGAAGGCTTCCCTTTTCTATGAATATGTAGCAAATGTTTTTAACTTGTACCTAGAAGAAAAAAAAATTCAAAAGCCGGTTATATTGTTTGTAGATGGACATAAAACTCATCTCACTTTACAGATAAGCCAACTATGTAACCGATTTGGAATTATTTTTATTGCATTGTACCCCAATGCAACAAGATTGCTACAACCTGCCGATGTTGCAGCCTTCAAACCGCTAAAGACTGGCTGGCAAAGACGAATTTTGGAATGGAGACGGCAACATCCGTTACCACAATTTACTAAAGAAAATTTGGCCCCACTACCTACGTAAAAAGTTCGACAATAATCAACGGCTTTAAAGCAACTAGATTGTTCCCATGGAATTGTAATGCCATTGACTACACAAAATGTCTTGGAGGAGCTAACGAAAATATTCGTGGCCCAACAGAAGAAATAACTGCAACTGATGTTAGCAATAATGACCACGACGTGAACAGAAACAAACCTGTGCTTGATTTTGAAACATTCAAAAATTTCCTTGGCGAAGACTTACTTAAATCCTTAGAAAGTGGTAACGAGACTATAAATAATTTTGAAAAGAACTGCCTCTTAAAAATTTGGAATTATTTTAATCATCAGTCAGAAGCCGAAGATTCGTCAATGTTTGATATTGCGAATATGTCCATAGATATAATAGAGAATTTCTATAACGAGTTAACCCATACTTTGCAAACTTATGACCAAAAAGAAATAGTTCTAGCAAACAGTGATTGTGAACCACTTGATATCATTAATGAGGAGCGAGAATTTGATGTTAGTAACAATAACATGTTAGTCGAGGGCGATTCAGCTGAAGTTATAACCTCACCAACTTCAACTAAATCTCCCTTAAATAGTATCCTTCACTGGCCCCAAAGTCCTAAAAGAAAAAACCAGAGGGTCACAGAAAGATTGCCTTATGTAATCTCTTCTCAAACGTGGAAATGCATAGTTGGGGAGAAAGAAAATAATAAAAAAATGCAGCAAAGAAACTGTTGTCTCGGAAGATGAGGTGACGCAGACTAAAGATTCGTTTGAAGAAGATGAAGCATTAGAAAAAATAGTACAATATGTTGAGGAAAAGAGCAAAGCAAATGTGATCACAGAAAATGAGATGACGGAGGTGGAAAACTCACTTAAAGAAGACAATGCATCTGAAAATAAAACAGAATGCCTTCTTAATAAAAAAGAAAAAGGCACAGAAAGCAAAAGAGAAACAAAGAAATTCTTGTCCAGGGGCATTTGCTATTCATGTGCAGAATCTATCACATTACAAAGGATGGGAAGAAAATGTTCAAAATGCACGAGAACACTACACTCTGTACAAATATGACATTTTTTGCTGGAATTTTTGTATGTGCTTATTGTACGTAAAAATTACTATTTTTTGAATTTTTTTAATTAAATAAATTAAAATTTAAATGTAGGTAGGTAGGTACCTACCTACTACCTAAACATATTTGCATTTCGGTGTCGATACCAATTACTATATACACATTGTACCAACCACTATGGAATACAGCTATCTTGATTTCTCTTTAATATAATAGCATTTAAAACGAGAACAAATTCCAACCAAATGATTCAGATGAATAATATACATCTTGTTCTTTCGAATGAACCCATTTTTATAGATTTTCCTATACGGACTACTTCATACCGTTAATTCAAACGTAGCAGTACAGTAAATGTGCCAACGACTGTCACCTTTACCCTATTTCGTTGGAGTCTATAAAATTAGCCAAACAGAATAATGTAATACTATTAACGCTGCCGCCGCTGCAGTCATAGGCTTCAGCCGCTAGAAAAATTTTTGTATTCTCCATTGACAAGATTTTATAACCACGGTTGCCAAACATGATTGCTGAACAATGCAGGAAAAAGAATTATAATTTACGACATCCACGTGCTTTTACGCCTTCAAACTTCATTTCAGCGTTTCGGTCAACTGGAATTTATCCATTTCAGGGTCAAATATTTAGTGATGAAGATTTCATGGCAGCATCTGTAACTGATATGGAACCAAATAAAACTGAGACAGATGAAGAGCATAGGCAGGAAATTAGCAATGTTAATAGTAACAACATACGGAATGGCCAAGAAAAACCGAGAAACAGTTGGTTGAGAACACGCCGTCGTGATCTGAATTTGTTCGAACTGCAACTCCGGAAAAGCAATTTATCACTCCCACTGTTTTGAAACCATTTCCTACTGTAGTGCCAGCTCCAGCTAAAAGACGCCAACGAAAGAAGAAAAAAACTGAAGTATTAACCAGCACACCCGTTCTTCAGAGACTAGAAGAAGAAGAAAAATTAAGGAAAATGAGAAAGTCCACTTTACTGAAACGGCCTGTGGTTAAGAGAAAATTTGCAGAAGATCCAGCAGCACCAGCACAAAAACAAATTAATTACAAAGAAATTGAAATAAGTTCTTCTGACAGTGACATAGACGTCGAATTGACGGACTCTGACGATGTAGACTTGTTTTCCGAATCTGATAAAGATGGTAATAGTTTTAGATATCCTGATGTTCCTGATACAGCAATCTTACCACACGATGATATTGTACTTCATTTATCTCAACCTTTAACAGCAGACGGCACTAACAGAACCGCAAATCTTTATTCTTTTTCAATTAATTTGTCTACAAATAATGTTAATTAGCTTTAAAAAATTAAAATAAGTTAGTGATTTAGTTTAATTTCTTTTGAGAAAGTGTTTTAAGTTTAAGTTTTTGTAAGAGAAATAAAATGTTATTTAATGAATGTCCATTTCGCAATTGCTTCCTTGTTTTTATTTTTTAGCGTAACAGTAGTGGCCACAGTACCATCCTCTAGTGACCACTGTACCATCAGTGCTGGTACAGTGGCCAAATTAGATAATATGTTTGTATCTCTAAAATTTTACTTTTTGTATTTAACAGTATAAAGATCTAAAACAGTAACTATGGTATTACGCTCTAACGGTATCACAATCTACAAAAACCATTTGTTTTGATGTTTTTAAATATTTCAGTAAAAAGGTGGCCACTGTTCCAGGCTCTCCCCTAATTGTGCACAAATAGAATTGTATGAAAATGGTATTTATGGAAATTGTAAATATACGTAGTGAGAAACCAGTTTTAATATGCCGTTTTAATGATTGAATGTGTACTCTTATCCAGTATAAATTCGAATTCAAACCAAACGAAATAAAATTTTAATTAAAAAACTTTTCTCTGTTTTTTGCACATTTTAAAGTAATTGTAAACCATAACTTGGGAACAAATCAATTGTTTAGTTATATGTGTATAATATAATAAAACTGACAACATGATTGATTGTTTCCATTAAATAAGTATACGATTTTTTTTTTAATTTTAGAACCTATACAAAAATCTCAAGGGAAATTATTTCAATGAAACTTCATGTTAGAAAAAAAATCAGAACAAAATCTATTTACAAGTTCTGTAATTTCTATTCTGACTATTAAATTAATAAACTGCGGATAAAAGTTTTTCCGCTAAAAGTTTTTCATGCAATAAAAGTGTTATGTTTCATAAAATATGTAATTATTGAATTTTCTTATATTTACGCCTTGTTTAAAGAAGATAACGCCAGTTGATGCACTGATAACTTTTGTAACGGTAATAATTCTCTTAAATGGTGCGACTAAAAATATACACAATGTGTGATTTCATTGTTGAAATTTGAATTATGAAAGTTTTATCTGCGGCTTTTTAATTCAGAGTTGAGGGGTATATAATTTGTTTAGACATGCCCGATTGTTTACTAAACTTTTTAACAGACAATACTGTCAAAACTACCGGTAAACTTTTTCCTCGCAGGTTTTACCCTATAAAATGTTCTTCTATGTTTTCATTTAGAGAAGTTTAAAATTTTGTTTAGAAATCAGAAGGCTTTCATTTTGCGGTAAAAAATATTTTAATATTTAATTAAAACGGAACAATTGATCTTGATTGTACGTTAAGTTTCCATCGTTTGAACTTCCTTTTCTTGTAATTTTTAACAAAATTGATTGAAAGCGGTATTCATTGGTAATCAATACATTCTACTGCAAGAAATATATGTAATTTCTGTACTTACGTGCGGAAACAGTGGTTTTTCTACACTCACATAGATACCGGGATATCAACAATGAATGACCGAAAAAAAACTGCTTTTTACAGAATTTTTATCAAAAGTTTATTCCAAGTTACTAGTGAAATTAGGCACAAATATTTATTTCATCTTCGATTGACATTTCATAAACGTACATAGATTTTTCCTTTTTCAGCTATTCCTTTATCTACATTTGTATTACAATAAAATAGTTTTTTTCAAAACTCATTAATAAATTAACCAGGACTTTCAAGGTAAATTTATTCGTGTATTTTATGCCTTTTTCGTAAATACATTTTTTTAGGTTATAATGCCTTTTACTGTGGAACAAGACAAGTTTATTTTGGAAGCTGATTTCCGAAACGGCGAAAAAGATGTAGATGGAAACTGGAAGTATTCAGTACGATTATGTGTTGAAGAATATCAACATCACTTTCAGAACATCGAATTAGATGATAATGTTTTATGCCGACACATTTGAAGATTTGTTAGTCGTTTTCATGAGCATGGTAGTGTTTGCAAAGGAAAATCTACGGGTCGCACAACTGTACTTACAGAGGAAGTAGTGGAAAATGTACCCACACATTTGGAAAGAAGTCCGACAAAACCTTTAAGACAATTGGCCCAGCAAACAGGTAATTTTCGTTATACAAAACATGGTTGACGTGAATGTGTAAGCAATAAAATAAAAAGAATCTTAAAAACCAAAACATTACATAAGTAAAGTTAGATTGACAACATTGTACATATTTCAATATAAGCAATTGTTGCAGGTCTTTCTTATGGTACATGCCATAAAGCAGTCAAACGTCAACTACATTTTCATGCTTAGCGTTTAGAATATTGCCGATGGTTCAACAACAACTTGAGAGATGACGAAATACTAAACTTAAGTTTCTTTACGGATGAAGCTTGGTTCCATTTATCTGGTTATGTGAATTCGCAGAATTACCGTATGTGGTCAGCAGAAAATCCACACGTTTTTGAAGAAACTACTTTACATCCTGTGAAAATAGGTGTTTGGGCTGCTGTCACGAAGAAGAATTGTAGGTCCCATTTTATTTGAAGATACAGTAACTGCGGCTCGATACAAAACTATTTTGGAACCTTTCATTGATCAACTACACGATGACGAGCTCCAACATGGATATTTTCAGCATGATAACGCAACAGCTCATACAGCTAATCAAACACTGACTTTTTTACGTGAACATTGTGATGAAAGAGTTATAAGTGCGGGAGTTTGGCCCCCAAGATCACCTGACCTTACTCCACTGGATTATTTTCTATTTGGACATTTAAAAAATCTACAAGACACGCCTTCATACAGTTGATGAGTTAAAAAATGCAATAACTGACGCAATTCAAAATATTACAAGAGCTCAATTAATAAATGTATTTGAAAATATGAAACGAAGAGTAGATGCCTGTAATGCAAACATTGGTGGTCACTTTGAAATTGTTTTATAGATAATTGCCAAGTTTAATTTTATTTTTCTATTTTTAACTGTAATATAAACATATAAAAGACCATTCATTCCAACGGGTAGTGAGGTGTGCGTCGGGATATCGTTATATTTGTATGTAAATAATATGTGCACTAATTGAAAATCTTTACTCATTATTTACTATACTTTAGCTGAATTGATCTCATTTACATGCACGTTTGAGATCTAAAAACAATGCATTATTAATTCATTATTTGCTGTGCTTTAGATCAATATATACAGATTTGAGTTATCTTAAAAAACAATAGGTACATCATAAAGTAGACATGGTGACTAGTTCCATATGAGAAGGACTAAATCAGTGGTATATAATCTGAAATAAGTTTTTGTTCAGAAATTAGAATGCAATGCAAAGGTGATATCTAGCATTAAGTTAAATAAGTTTTTTTTTCCATTATAATGTATTTATGATGTTCACCAGTGTACATTCAAAGGGGGTCAGCAAAAATGGTGTACCTGATTTGTGCTGAATATGTTGAATGTATGCATTTATAATAAACTAACCAGTCATACATGTAATTAGTTTTCACTAATATTATTTAACAAATATATCACACATTGATTTCTGATTAATGACAAATTCATTTAAATGTTTTAATGTCATTGTAAAGGTAACATCATTCAATATCGCTCCTTTTTTTAAATATTCACTCTCCACATATTCACACACTTTCTTCGAGTTCTCAGCTGTAATTTTTTTCAATTCTTCATTGCCAATTGCTTAACACCTTCCATTTGAAATGTCACATTCCTCACTGCTATCCGATTTTTCAATGGGATTTAACTCAAAGTGGTACAAAGGAAGACGAAGGACAGCATGACCATTTTCAACTAGTAGCTTATCTAGAACGGTTTCTTCAGCAACACATTATTGTAATTGGGATAATGGCATTGTCATCGTTCCTTCTTTTTCTTTTTTCATAAATTGGTACACATTGTAGATAATTTGCCGCCCTTGGCTATAAATTACCTTTCGATTATTCATTTTCAACCTGACAAGAAAATTAATACATTATTGCCTACTTCAAACCACTCATGTCAATATAAAGAAAAAGATCATTAAACGCTCATCTAAACAGTTTTTACTCTCTAAACTGTACATTATTCTCGTAACCAAATTGAGGTCAAAAAGCAAAATTTGTATTAAACATTACTTTTAGTATATAAAAGCACTTACAAAACTTGAATTTGACGAGTAAATACCATGTATTGGTTTAATACACCAGAAATACGCCTTGGAAATCCAGAAAATCTGTAATATCAATTAAAAATAATAAATGATACTTTTTAACCAAATTTTTACATACCGTATAACAATTTCCCTTTAGTCTTAAGAAAGACTAAATTACAATTATTGAAGTTTTTGTACGTCTACATAATACGCAATTCGTCATTCACCAAAGTTTTTGTCATTTATGGTAGTATTTATTTTAATATCTGCGTTTACGCCACTGGGTATAGCACAATTTTCATTTTAAGGATCCGGAACAGTAGTACTGTTCTAGGAGCGGCACGGTCAAACACTGATGATCGCACTGTATAATTTTTTTTTATTTTCCCCCCTAGATTTTGGGGTGTTTTATTATGGCACCAACAATATGTTGGTATTAGACGGTTCTCACTAACCTCAAATCTGATTATACCGGATGCCCACGAGATCACTTTCCGGTTGCCATTTTTTTATTTATCTATCGATTTAAATGAAACTTGGCAGGGTTGTTACTCTAACCAAACGTCATTTTTAGGAATTTTTGACAAGCATTTCCGACTTCCGGTTTCACCGGAAATGACCTTAACTTTGATTTTTAAATGACACCCCCTGTATATTTTTAGTTTTTCGGATTCTGGAGGTCATTTTACGGCCGATTGCGTAATATTTAAATCGATTTTTTTCCAAATGTAATTTTAAAATTGAATTTTATTTTCTCATCCAGAGTGCCATGACCATCTTAAAATCATTCTACATACTTAACTCACTTCCAGAAAAATGCAAACTCACTTTTATCTTTATTAACTTTTTTACTAGAACGTTCTAAACTTTATTTTTGCCGTAGCTCAAAAAAATTAAATGGAAGCATACCACTTTCATAAAACTACTAAATGCAGTATTTTAAAATGAATTTAATGACGTATAACACGTTTAAAACGAATTAAACATACATTAACAATAGGTATTAGATTATAAATTTTGGACCTTTTAACCACCAATTAAATTTAGAAATCAAAAGTTAAGGTCATTTCCGGTGAAACCGGAAGTCGGAAACGCTTGTCAAAAATTCCTAAACCCTGCCAAGTTTAATTTAAATCGATAGATAAATAAAAAAATGGCAGCCGGAAAGTGATCTCGTGGGCACCCCGTATGTCAAAATTAATTTAACAGTTGCCACATTTAATTGAAATGTATGGTAACCACGGATCGCTGTATAATTCAAAGAGCCTATTGAATTTTGAGTGCAGAAGTAGAGTTCCGCCGTATTAAATTACCCATAACAATATTAAAAACTAAACACATATAAATAAAGGATGTAATGAGCCAGAATTGGGTGAGAAAAATTAATTGTTATTTTAATAAAAATTATTAAGATAATGTGTAAATAACAATTCATTTTTTCCAGCTCTTAAAAATGTAAATAATCAGCACTTTCGGTACCCCACTTTCACAATGTGCAGAAACGTTGCGACATTTCCTACTTAAAACCCCACTCATTCGCAAGGTTTATAAGCGAAATTATTGGCACTTTACTTTTAATTCTGTTTGTACAACGCTTCTCTACAAATCTTC
This sequence comes from Vesta saturnalis, assembly GCA_036346205.1. NCBI lineage: Eukaryota > Metazoa > Arthropoda > Insecta > Coleoptera > Lampyridae > Vesta > Vesta saturnalis. The sequence continues at coordinate 2,375,809 of JARFJB010002065.1, forward strand.
TCTCCTGCCTCTCCGTTTGTAATAATTTATTACCCCTAAAATTCTCTATTCGTGAACATAACCGCTTGACCCGCTCTTAAAGCAATTTCAATTGAATTAAATAGAATTCTAACATTCCGAAGGAAAACCAATTTTTACGAAAGTAGTTGTAATAATACCTAGAAATTCCTGTTAACAAACCATCACGTCAAAGAGGTTTTACGTATTATACTGGTCTTAGGTAGATTTGACTGGTTAACACCGGCGGTCACCGGGACTATTATAGGACTTCTTATAGTTAATGGGGCTAATATAAAAGCCACGTCTGGTTGTCCGATCACACGCTGTAACCTCAGAATTTACAAATCCTGTCCTGAACCCCCTGTATATAGTTCTATATATTCAAAGTATCCGTTACAGCTTTGAATAAATCGAATCTCTAAGGTTTCGTTAATTTAGACTATTGAGCCCATTGGCTTGGCTATTAACGGGATCATAAACGAACACCAGATATATCCTGAACCCCCTGTATATAGTTCTATATATTCAAAGTGTCCGCTACAGCTTTGAATAAATAGAATCTCTAGAATTTGTTGATTTAGCTCGAGCTCATTGCTAGGCTATCAACACGTTATAATTTATTCCCCCTGTATACAACGAAAATCCGCCTGAATATCAAGTCCAAATTATTACCGAAAAACCTGAATTGCGTAAAACATTAAATTTATACAACTAAAAGAAAGTACATTTTTACGGTTTACCTCGAAGTAAAAGAATTTCTATTTTGCAATAAGAAATTTGTTTGCGTATTAGCAAATAAAACTTTAAGATAATTATTGTTAAAGAAAATAAAATTCCATATCCCTAATAAGTAGTCACTTTCAATTAAAGTGTAAAGAATTACCTTCTTTATACAAATAAACCGACGGTCAACGTTCCATTTTAGCAGTTTGAATGAACTCTTTATCAAATTTTCAACAAGAAACATATTGCTGAAAATATTTCCTGTATCATATGAAACATTTCAAACATAAAATTGCGAATTCCAAATATCGAATAACCCCCTTGTACATACCTGATTGTATATATTATTTATAGTTATTTTAGAATTAGCTTTTACCCTTAATCCGTGTGTACAAACCCTCATAAATAAACAAATCAAATACAACTGTTGTCTAACACGAACCTGTACTAACACTAATCGTGTAATTATCAGAATCTCGTGTAGGGCCTGCTTTTCTTTAACCTGTTCCGTATTTCAAAACGCTGGTAAAGAAAATATACGTAATAAATGGCCAGTCGACGAAAGAAATTTGAAATACGCTCTAACCTCGAATTCAACAACATTGCCTTTTAATTTGTAAAATAATTGACAAAATAAACTTACCTGTCAAAATAACAGTAATCCTCCCGTTTTCGAAGTGTACACACACCCTTCTATTATTTCCACCGGAACACATTATATTTGTTTTCAAAACACAAAACCGCCATTTTTTAACACTGCATTATAACGCGTTTGTTTATAGGAAATTTCCAAACCGACGTAGATCCAAATATACAGGCGCCATCTTTCCCTAAGCATTATCATCTTAGGATTGACCGTCTACACTTCAACGACACCAGCATTACACCGAGGTACGGTGGGCTGCCCAAATACCAGGCGCTGTACGAAGAGATCCCTTATTAATATTATTAGAAATTTTCGTTTATTTTCCATCATTTTGTTTAACTTGAGTATTTAATTATTTTACCAGAATATCATTTTTTGTTATATTATTATTATAATTCAAGAAGTTTTGTTTTTAATATATGTATTAAACCTGGGTATGAAGAATTGTTTAACAGTTATATAACAGTCTAAAAACCCACTTCCCAAACTTTCTGACTAGCCGAGGTTAAAAGAATAAATCCACGTAGTGGAAATTAGTAAGTTTAACCCTAAAAAGAATTATCCCCATTTTCATAAAGACACTTACAAGGAACGACACTGCTTTCTCGTTTACTGTCCTTCAGGTAGTTTAAAAATATTTAATAACTGCCCATTGAATCGTGAGTTGAGATTCTTTCAAGAGATTCTGAGTCAAAAGTGTTCAAGTCAAAGTGCTTACTCCACTAAATTATTTCTATATATGAATTTGGTTTATCATTTTCAGAAGAAAGTTCTGAATCTGAATCTAATTCCTCAAGAGAAATAATGAACGGTGGAATATTTTGAACAGAAATTGACATCATTAGTTTTGTCCAGTCCTCCAAAATTATTTTTTCGCGACGATTTACATAACCGTGCCATATGTCGGATGTACATTTTGAAAGAGCAACCCTATCTTTTGATGTAGGTCACGAATTTATGTACTTATTATAGAAGGAATTGGATTGTATTGGCAATGGTATGGGGGTAAACGAAGGACTTCATGACAATGCTTTTTTAAAATGTCGTCAATTACAAACCGTTTAGTATGAAGTTATCGAAATGGTTTAATCAACCCCCACAGTTGTTTTTTGTTAAATTCTCGTTAGTTTTCACATTGTGGTTAATCGAAAAATCTTGCGTTTGAGATTTCTTGCTAGAAAAAGTTCATAGTTTGTTCAACTGCACCGAGTGATATGGTGCATTGTCTATTACCACCACACATTTTGATTGCAGTTTATCCAAAGCAGGAATTAACTGATTTACCACCCAATTTTGGAAAAGTTCTGCGGTCATTGTCTTGTGATAGTCACGGTCACTATTTTATGAGTCAGTAGTCGCACCCCTCTAAGAAACCAAACTTACAACCTGCCTGTAATATTGTAAAACGTTGGCCTTCCGACTCAATTGTGAGAGGATTACTATTTTTAATGAGTATCATGCACCCAACGACGAATATTACTCCCATTTTGGTAAATCCATGTTTCATCCAAAAACACGAATATCACATTCTCACTTGAATTTAGAAATTGGATTGACCCACCTGTATTCCTTAATAACTACTAACATTCTATACTGCTACCTTCGACACTTCATACGTATTTACAGTATTGGATTTATTCATACCTTCATAATTACCGAATATAGTTACCACAATAAGATCACTTGCTGAGACACATCTTGCAATTCGTGGAAGTGTTTACAAAGTGGTTACAAACACGATTGTTGCACCTAATGTCTCAGCACTTACTTTATTATTAATATCTTTGTGGAGTTATGAGAACTCATGAATAGCCAATAAATACTAACCCTGTTCTGTTAATTTGTATTATTCTACAGGGGTCCGCCATCGCTCTTGCATTCCTCGTTAGCATCTTTATTATTTGTTGTAAAGAAAAGAAGTAAAAACGAACTTTATTTTATTTTCCAAGCTCTATAACTTAAAAATATTTTCATGTGTACATGGGGGTTTTGCTGCACTTTTGCTGCACAGCACTCCACTCTTTTATTTTAAATGTGATACCCTGTATATTATTACGTTTTTTGAATTTCCTGTTGAAATTGAGGGGCACTTTTTTAAGCATACATGTCACCTACAGTTCACCGTGTTGGCGTCATCTCACGTTTTTTGAAAAAAAAAAATAACGTATGCGAGATACTCAAAAATGACTAATGTCTCGCAAAGTAAAATAGGTAGGGACATGCGGTTTTCACCATTCGATAGAGCACGGGTATTTGGAGGATGTCGATCAGGATATCTTTGTTTATACACACGAACATCCAAAATACAATTCCTTGGACACCCGTCTAAAACAAACACCATGTCCACTAATTCTTTTTGAGTAAAATTCATGTTGATTAGGAGCTAATTGCAACTAATAAGTCAGTTTCTGCTATTTCTTGTGACTCAAACAATAATTTGGCTTTTGTTTTTGTACTTCAGGTAAATCTAACAAAGCCTACTTCAATAAAAAAAGGTACTAGTAAATGTCATCCATACCACGATGAATATTGGTAATTTGTTGTCTAGCATCACGCAAGAAACAATAAAAAAAAGCAAAATAGAAATCGCATTTTCCAATGCAACATAAAAATGTCAAGGCTTGAAAATAAACTGGACGACATTTTGGGAAACTTATTGAATTAAAATACCTTTAATTGCTTCCTTTTGATTTATTTTTTCTTTTAGCATTAGTTTGTTAAATGGAGTATGATTAACATAAAATTAAAATAAGTTATTATTTTGCGTCCTTTTCTTTGTTTTTCTGTTACATGGCTACTGCGATATAGCAAAAAAGAAAATAGAAAATCGGCAATTCTGTAAAAGCTGCTACAGATAGACACATATGTTTATTAACAAAATCGAAAGAGAAAAAAAATCCGCGTCTGTCTATTTAAAAAAAATTAAGTTATCCATAATTCAATTTTTCGAAAATCAAAAATTTGCCCGCAAAAAATCTGTTTCTCAAAGATTATTCTTTTAATAAGTTTTTATTAACTTTCCCCTCTTTCACTGATCCATTCAGTCGCCCACTCACTCACATACGTACGTGCGCATACACACACGAACGATAAAACGCCCGTATGCCCACATGCACGCACAAACCCACGCTCGCACCCAAACACATACGCACAAACACACACACACACACACGCGCACATACACACTCACGCACGCACTCCCCCGCACGCACTCCCGCACGCACGAACCCAAACACACACAAACACGCACACACACAAACACCACACACACACACACACACACACACACACACACACACACACACACACACACAGACATACCCGCACGTTAACTCACTGCGCCCTGTCTAACTCTCTTACTCATCCATTTACTCACACACTGACGCAAAAACGCCCACACGCACACCCCACGCTCGCACGCATACACGTACGCACGCAAGCACGCACGCACGTACGGAATAACGCATGTACGCACGCACCCACACGCGCGTACGCACACACACACACATACCAAAACTTTGCTAAACGTAAAATAAGGTAATAGGCCGATGTAGATATGTATATGTGGATTAGATGAAGAAAAATGTGAATGTGATTGAATAAAAGAGTTTGGTACTTTGATTTCAGGGATATCTAATACGCCCCTGATTTACGATCGGTCAATTGGTTTTGAAAATATCGGCGAAAAACCGAAAATGGCGGATTTCGTTTTTCGCCAGTAAATCCGAAATGGTTAATTTGACAGCTGTCACAATGTGAGATTATTCAGACAATTTTTTAAAACGAATAAGATGGAGTGTATGACATGTCACAATCGGCTTTTGTTATCCCACAATCTGCCTCAACTTTCATTTTTCTTATGACCGCCATATTGGATTTTTCGATTTTTGGAAAGAGCGCAATATTTCCAGTTTAGTGATGTCTCACAAGTTCATAAAAGATTAGAGTTTCATCGAAATATCACACTTTCTAAAGTTAGGTCTTATTTGTTATTATTAGTAGGACATGATTTATTTGTCAGTAAAATTGGGTTTTATTTTTTCCATATAAGGTGGCTCTGACTTTGACGTTAAATAATTCAAAGTAGTGTTTTCATAAGTAGTACGCTTTTCTGTCATTAAAATCATAAACGTGACACACAAATTGTAAAAGCCTGTTGAAAATGGTCGGTATTCCCTATTCAAATGAAGAAAAGTTTGACATGTTAGCGCTTTACTTGCAGTCAAACAGAAACGCCGACATTACCTCAGCGAGGTATTTTGAGATGTACCCCGAACGACGGCAGCCTCATAAAACCCACTTCAGAAAAATTGTAATTAATTTAATTAAGTATGGTGCCTTCGAACAACCTAAAAGCGGATACAATATTGATAATGAAAATCGTGACAGAAACATTTTACAAGCTGTCAACGAAAACCCCAGTGCATCGGTAAGAACGGTAGAACGGGAAATTCGTGTGTCAAAATCAACGGTACAAAGAGTGTTAAAAAAGAATAACTACTATGCATACAAACCCACAATAGTTCAAGGACTTAAGGAAACTGATTTTCCAAGACGAATGCGCTTCTGCGAGTTGTATACTAGAATGTGTAATGAAAATCCCGATTTTGTTAATCATGTCTTGTGGTCTGATGAGAGTAGATTTACGAATTGTGGAGTTTTTAATAAGCACAACGTTCATCATTGGGCTGTAGAAAACCCTCACGAAGTGGCAGAGAGACGCCTACGGACCAGATTTGGAAGTAACGTTTGGTGTGGGATTATTGGTAATTTAATCTAACTTACCTATTTTAATTGGGCACCTATGTATTATAAATTATTAATCATTGCAGGAAATCGACTTATAGGACCATTTTTGTTTGACTATAACTTAAACGGACAGAGGTACCTAGAGCTTTTGCGAAACCAGGTTGTGCCGGCTTTACGAGCTACTCTCACCGAAGATGAGTTCAGAAGAACCTGGTTTCAACAGGATGGATGTCCGTCACACAACACCATTCAAGTCAGGAACTTCTTAAGGGAGCAGTTTGATGAAAGAATTATTGCATTAAATGGTCCAATATCTTGGCCTCCTAGATCCCCTGACCTTTCGCCCTTGGATTTCTACCTCTGGGATCACACAAAGAATGAGGTCTACGAGTTTGATCCTCCTGCGACCATAGAAATCCTGAGACAGAGAGTTTTGGATACATTTAGAAATAGTGTTAACGGAAATACTCTTGCTAGGGTTGTACGAAAAACAGTCACCAATTGTCAAAATGTCTCGATGTCAATGGACGTAATTTTGCAAATCTGTAAATTAATTGTAATTGTAATTTTATTGTAGGTTGTTCAAAGGTTCAAGTATTAATTAAATTAATGACGATTTTTCTGGCTTTATTTTTAACACACTCATAGCTGGGAATTTGTCCCAAAACATCTGTTGAGAGGTTGTTATTTAATTTCATGTTTCATTGAAAATTCAAAGAATTTTATACATTATTTATTAATGTTATTTTGCGACAAATAAATTATGGCCTACTAATAATAAATAAGACCTAACTTTAGAAAGTGTGATATTTCGATGAAACTCTAATATTTTATGCAGTTGTGAGACATCACTAAACTGGAAATATTGCGCTCTTTCAAAAAATCTAAAAATCCAATATGGCGGCAGTAAAAAATATGAAAGTTGAGGCAGATTGTGGGATAACAAAAGACGATTGTGACATGTCATACACGCCGTCTTATTCGTCTTAAAAAAGTGTCCGAATAATCTCACATTGTGACAGCTGTCAAATTAAACATTTCGGATTTACTGGCGAAAAACGAAATCCGCCATTTTCGGTTTTTCGCCGATATTTTCAAAACCAATTGACCGATCGTAAATCTGAAAATATATATATATATATATATATATATATATATATATATATATATATATATATATATATATATATATAAGTTTGGAAACGGCCGAATAGAATAAATACTGGACCGATATTCACAAAATTTAGCACAAGGCAATACCTGCGTTGTTGCCAGATTTACTTTTGTTCGGAAACAACATTTTAAAATTGAATAATACTTTTATATTATTATATATACAGGGTGTTTCTAAATTCATGCGACAAAATTCAGGAGGTGATTGCTCGCATGAAAGTAAGATGGGTCTTTCTATAACAAAATTTACTCAGCCCACTTTCCGAGATATCACCTTAAAAGGTGGTGACTAAAATTGAGTCTTTATTTTGTTTCTAAAATTTCAGTAAAACTAGAAACTTGAAATTCTGTAATTTTCGTGCAGTCGCAAAGGACTAACCAGGGGTATTTTTTCAATATTCCTGTTACATTATACGGGGGTGAAATTAGCAACCCTTACTTTATTTCATATCTAAACTTTTTTGCGTGATGAAGTTTTATTAAATAAACTTATAGCTTAAAATCCTTGTTATTTAAAAAAATATTTTATTCTTAATTTTTTTCCCCAAAACCAATAGCTGCAGAGACAAAAATAAACACCATAATTTATAATTTTTTTATTAAATTGAGTGGAAAACAGTAAAGATGTAAAATGTAATACGATTCATAATAAATGCTGGAAATGGCCACCTCTAGCCAAAATACATGAATGTAGCCTACGTATCATGGATTGCCGTACACGTTCAAAGATGAAAAAATACCTGTGCTTAGTCCTTTGCGACTGCACGAAAATTACAGAATGTCAAGCTTCTAGCTTTACTGAAATTTTAGAAACAAAATAAAAACTCAATTTTAGTCACCACCTTTTAAGGGTAATATCTCGGAAAGGGGTCGGCAGAGTAAATTTTGTTATAGGAAAGACCCATCTTACTTTCATGCGAGCAATCACCTCATGAATGTTGTCGCATGAATTTAGAAACACCCTGTATATAAATGATATACAAATACCCAATGGTATAATCTCAAAGTAGCAGACGATTGCAATTGTGTCACATTCCTGAAAAAATTTTAAAGTATGGCTCTTAGACTAAGTGAATCAAAACACATCAAAATATTGATGATGTTGGCTTATGACATAGAAGACTTTCTTTCAAAAGCGTCTGCATGGTTTTTAACAAAAAACGTACAGATAGACCACCAGCTGTAGTCCATAATGGCAAAAGTTGTGAACAGGTTTTCGATATGGACATGGGCAATATTTACCTAAAGCCGAGCGCCCTAAAACGGCTACAAATATTTTTGACGTTGCAAAGGACAACGATGTAAATCAATCATCAGTTTTAAGAATTTAAAAAATGATAAATACAAGCCCTATCAAATCCAAATCCTTCAAAGATAATCGGATTTTGATAGGAGAGTAGGGTTTTGCTTTAGAGTAATGGAATAAATAATACGAATGAAAGGCAAAGCGACATGTTGTCTTAATAGATGATTGATGATACTGGTCACCCATCAATCCTCACTTGATGCGGAAACTACATACCCGGCATTTGCAATAATTTAATGTTTGGACTGCAATAGTTGTGACCAAATGATTGGTGACTAGATCGTACCTTCAACCACTACAAAACGAGACGAATGGGTAGGGAACGAAACAACACGGTTCCGGGCAGACGAAACCTCACTTTATTCTGTCATTCTGTTCAGATCAGGAATTCCCCTGTAGAAGGTTTTCCAAACCGTTGAATTTTGCGGACTTTAAGGGTTTATTGAATATGTAACAAACTTTTTACGTTTGTAATAAAATTTAGGTATATGTAGGCAATTAGCGTGTTTTTCCTGCAACGTTTGTTGCATATCTAGTTGCATAAAAGCATGCAATTTCATTATTTTAGCTAGAGCTCCTACGCATATCGTTCGAGTTCCAGACATGTTCATGCGCAAAGACATTAGCGTCGTTTTTGGTTAATGATATTTTTAAGCTGGATGTAAGCATCCATTTTTGCTGTTAAATATTTTTTATTAAAAGTGCCATATAATTGTATGGTAAGTTGTAAAAAAAACTATTATATTAAAGTTTGAGACGTTGGCTTTTTTCAGGCACTTTTTGTTTTTTAATATTTACTTTTCACCTTTACCGATACTTTTCACACGTTATATACATCTACGCAATTAATTATTTTACTGGTAATCCAATTTACGGTATTAGTACCATTAATCAAGAACTTTTTCATTTGGGAATTACAAAGCATACAAATCCAGATTTATTTCAACCGGAAGTAATATTACGCGTCAGTTTTCCAAACTGCTGACTTAGCATATACAGCCATTTCATTTCTACAGTGTGACCAAGAAAATGGTATTCTGTTTCCATTAATTCTTCACAACATTAATAATTATTCATTAGTTTTTTAACGTTACTACCCTAGCATTAAGCCTTTGTGTTTATAATTAAGTATAGGTTGTGTTAATAAAATTTGTCGTAGAATTTTCTTTTAACTTTATTGTATAGTGGTTTACTTGTTTATTCCATATTTAAAAACAAATTGGCGTCCGAGTATTTAATTATTATTTTCAAGAAGAAGCAATCTCGATTTTAAAGCGAACATATCTAGGTACATGTAAATATTTTCTGGTTAAATCGATAATTTTAAGAACCTGGCCCAATTAAATCTGCGGCTGAACAAACAGCACCAAATCTTCAAAAGAATAAGGCGGCTGTTTATTAAAATAGGTTATATTTGGCTGATACACTTTATTGTTATGTCTCATTGCTTTGTTTATCAATACATTGTTATCAGAATACATATCTTGCAGTATCTTCATAACCAAAACACATGGAGTCATGCTATTTTGCATAGCGCGCTCATATTCGCACTTGAACAGGCAACTGTTTGGCGAAACTTTGCCAAACGTTGTAAAATGACCTAATAGGTCGATTTAGCGGCAGTGAAAAAAATTCGATTGAATAACCCTCTACAACTACATTTGTATATGCAAATTGGAAGGTACAACAAGAGCTGTTTCTGAACAAAAGGTAAATATGACAACATGGCTATAACTATTACCATCTGATCGGGAACGACCGGTTATCCCATATATATATATATATATATATATATATATATATATATATATATATATATATATATATATATATATACCTATACATGAACAATATGTCTTGGTAAGTTGGAACCATATGGGTAACTTTTTATTATTAATTTTACGAAAAAGTTATTCTTTATAAATAGTTCTGCATGTTCCAAAATGTAAAATACAATCATCAGATATCAAATTTTTTTAGTCGTATACGAGGTTTGTAAAAAAATATGAATTTTACTCAAGAGTAAAGTACCTTTAAAATTGACAATATCGAAAAAAGTTGATAAGAACTAAACGTTCAAATCTGTAATTACATCTATTTACATTGAAAAAATTTATTCATTTTTGAAATGTATTTCTAGGTACAATAACAATGCAAATTTTACTGTAGTTACGTGTAATCTAGGATGCACTGACAAACTAATGAATGTTTGATAGCAACAAATGTTTGACAGTTACAGTCAAAACGCGTTAGAATTTAACCAATAAATATGGTAGCGTTATTAAGCAGTGAAGAAAAAATAGAAATCGTCTTGATTGTCCGAGAAAATTATAAAACCCATAGAGAAGCCGCAATTATTTTTAATAATAGACATCCCAATAAAAATATTACCCATTCAACTGTTACGAAAATAATGAATAAATTCAAAAATACTGGAAGTATTAAGAATAGGTTTGACGTAAAACGTCGACAATTGGTTGCCAATGATAATACGCAGTTTGAAGTAATGCTGTCTGTTGTAGCCAATCCAAAAATGTCATTACGCAAAAGGAAATCGTTGATGCAAAAGAATGTAAGTAAAGATACAGTGGCAAGAATTTTAAAACTGAATAAATACAGAGCATTCAAACCAAAAATAGTGCACACATTGAAAGAAAGAGACTAAGATAAGCGCTTTAATTTTTGCTGTCTCATCCAATGAGAGTTAGAAGATGACCCTTTTTTTATGAGACGTATTATTTTTTCTGATGAGGCAACATTCTCGTCTAATGGAACTGACGCGTCACAACATTGTCGCTGGTAGTCTGATGAAAATCCTAATTTTATAATAAAGTCTCATGACCAATATTCCTTCAACACTAACGTGTGGTGTGGCATTTATAAAAACAGGTTAATAGGACCTTCTTTTTTTCGCCAAACCATGAATGCCGTTATTTACCGTTATTACAAACTCACATTTATGACTTGATAGGCGAACTACTCTTACAAGAACGACAATGTATTTGGTACCAACAAGATAGTGCCTCATGTCACAGAACATTGGATGTTAGGGAATATCTTGAACATATGTTCCATGGAAACGTTATTCACAGATATTCTGATCTTTTTGGCCTGCTAGATCCTGACATTACCCCTTAGTAGTATAGCTATACGGATCCTGTCCCACTTTTGTCACTAGATTTGTCACCAGATCTAGGAAAAGTCACTAGAAAAGTTACTAGATTTCAAGGTCGGTAACATTGCCTATTTCAAGGCTGAAGACCAGAGGTGTGTAACCGCCTCTTCCAAGTCCCGCTTCAAGGTCAGTCCTGAAGACCCTCAGTCTCAGACAAGTCTATGCATGTTTCGAGGCCACGCCCTATTCTGAGAAACAAAGGGGCCCATTGTTTAAAGTCTATGCTTTCAAGGTCAGAGAAAAGACGATCTATTGTTTTGGCTGAGTCATTCTAGGAAATCAAGAACAAAGGCGATGCATTGTACAAAGTCTATGCTTTCAAGGTCACATGAATGAACAAAGACTATCTATTGTTCAGTTAGAAATAGATTGTTATCTCAATTCTAGGAAATCAAAAGACGATGCATTGTTCAAAGTCTATGCTTACAATTTTCAAGGTAAAAGAACAAAAGCGATTCTTCTGGTCGAGTTATAAAATAAATTGTTATCTCAATTCTAGGAAATCAAGAATGAAGGCGATGTATTATCAACGCTTCAAAGTCTATGCTTACAATTTTCAAGGTAAAAGAACATTCTTCTGGTCGAGTTATAAAAAATAAATTGTTATCTCAATTCTGAGAAATCATGAATAATGTATTGTTCAAAGTCTATGCTTATAATTTTCAAGGTAAATGAATAAAGACGATTCATTGTTCAGTTAGAAATAGAGTGTTATCTAAATACATCTCTTTCAAGAACAAAGGCAATCCATTGTCAACGATTTAAAGTTTATGCTTAGAAGGTCACACCTCTGCAAAGACGATCCATTCATCTCAATTCTAGGAAATCAAGAGCCCTGAGGTGCATGTTTCAAGGCCACGCCCCCAAAACAGGTGGCCGTTCCCTAAACAGGTAGCCGTTTCCTAAAAACAGGTAGCCGTTTCCTAAAAACAGGTAGCCGTTTCCTAAAACAGGGGGTCCGTTTCCCAAAACAGATAGCTGTTTCGCAACCGTTTCCCCCGAAAAAGGCGATCTATTGTTCAGGTCGAGATTCAACATCTCAATTCCAGGAAATCAAGAAGGGAGGTCCATTATTCAAAGTCTATGCTTACAAGGTCACATGAAAGAACACAGACGATCTATTGTTATGGATGAGTCATAGCTTCTAAAATTCTGAGAAAAATCAAGAACAAAGAGGGCTCATTGTTCTAGTCAACGGTTCAAAGTCTATGCTTATAATTTTCAAAGGTTATATGAGAAATGAACAAAGACGATTCATTGTTCTGGTTGATTTATAAAAATAGATTGTTATCTACACTTCGATTCTGAGAAATCAGTTTTCAAGAACAAAGGTGATTCATTGTCAACGATTACAAGGTCACACCTCTGAGAAATGAACAAAGACGATCCATTGTTCTGTTATTTTAAAAATAAATTGTTATCTCAATTCTAGGAAATGAAGAATAAAGGGGGTCCATTGTTCAAAGTCTATGCTTACAATTTTCAAGGTGAGAGAACAAAGACATTCCATTGTTCAGGTTGAAAATAGATTGTTAAATACACTTCTATTCTAGGAAATCAAGAACAAAGACGATTCATTATTCCATTAGAAATAGATTGTTATCTCAATTCTAGGAAATCAAGAATAAAGACGATGCATTATTCAAAGTCTATGCTTACAATTTTCAAGGTCACATGAGAGAACAAAGACGATTCATTGTTGAGTCTAGCGTATGAAATTCGAGAACAAAGACGATGCATTGTTCAGACTGGTCATCTAACAAGTAAAATATTTTTTTTATAAAACTACCGCAATATACGGATAAAAAATCGATTTAAGTAAATATACATGGAACTTAACATACTTTTGCTGGATCATATTACTCCAACCATATGTAAACATGCTCATTTCGTAGTGTTTAGTCGTAGTGCAGTTGCGGACAAGTAAAGTCATGAAAAAAGCCATAAAATCGCTCCTGGATACCTCATGTAATAACAATATGAATAATAATTTAACATTTTGTTGTTCATGCTGTCAAAATAGTGATGGTAGTAGTAGTAGCAAAAATGAAGAGAAACAAGATGAAGGTTATTCCGACTGGTCATCATCATTTCAACATAGGACTGAGGTGTATGAACAGGCAGCTAATGAATACTTAATCGATTGTGCTTCCTATAAACTATCGAATGATACGCATATTGAAATTGGATACAGTACACACCTTAACCTTGCACCAGTAGTGCGTATGGGATGTGGCAACAACGTGGTATTAGACGTGAAGGAATGGAATGAACTTTTAAGATGGTATTCATATGTAGAAATACAATTTCTTCGATCCCAAGAAATTGAAAGCCAAATTGATTGGTCACATGTAAACGAGGAGGATATAATACATGAGCAAGATTACGAATCTCTATCTAGCAATCTCGGTATTTATTACAATTGGGAATGGCTTAAAGGATATGAGAGAATTTTGAAAACTGTTATGATAGAAAACTACAACTGTTGTTCGTGTACATTCAATGCCCATAACATAGAGGAACTATTCGATTTGAAGGATATAATAAGCTATAGATTGGAATTTCTTGAATCTTACAATCTGGTGTGTTTCTATGAAAAATTCATACGGCAAGTGGTTGACTACCGTCGTTTTCGTGAGAAGAATTCGGTGATGATGACATTTATAAAGACATTGATGATGTTATAAATGCCAAGTATAATATTAATTCACATAACACTGTATGTTTAATGGAAATATTGTACTATCGCCCTGCTATCTAATGTATAGCATTTACTAAAAATAAAGTTTTTACACGATTTTAGGTATAAATACCCTACCCTATCCCTCAAGGTGAACAATGATAGGTAAGAAGCGGAAGAGTGCAGGTGGTTTAGTGAATACGCTAATCAATAAACTACCGGTGGAATTGCATTTACCCGGTTACCAGTATTGTGGTCCCGGTACAAAATTAGAGAAACGAATAGCACGCGGCGACCCCGGTATTAATCAATTAGATGCGCAGTGCAAACTGCATGATATCAGTTATAGAGACTACCAAGATTTAGAAAGTCGACATAGAGCAGATAAAATTTTAGAAGAAAAAGCTTGGGAACGCTTTAAATCAGCAGACGCAACATTAGGTGAACGAGCTGCAGCTTTAGCAGTCGGTACCACCATGAAGGCAAAGAGAAAATTTGGGTGGGGTGTCGGTCCAAGAAGAAGAATGGTGAAAGTTTATTGCATGTACGGAAAACAATAGCTAAAGAAATGAAGGCTAACGGAGATTTCACCGACACAATAAAGTCAGCACTGTCAACGGCAAAACGTGTAGTAAAAGGTTGGGGAAAGAAAAACATTAAAGTTCCTAGAGTAATTCCCTTACCTAAACAAGGAGGTGTTTTGCCATTTCTTATTCCGTTATTCGCAGGATTATCAGCAATCGGTGCTTTAGCTGGCGGTGCATCGGAATTGCTAAAGCAGTCAATGATGCAAAAATGCCAAAAATTGCAAGAGGAGACATCGCGCCATAATCGTATGATGGAATCGATCGCTGGTGGCGCATTCTATCTAAAACCATACAAATCTGGAGGTGCATTATACTTAAAACCGTTTCCAAAAAACTGAGTAGATTACCCGAAAGAGCGTTAACAGATATTGATTTAAAGAAATACACAAAAGGTGTACCATACTTTAGGGTATTTTTATGAGAGATAGCCTGCCTAAATTACCACAGAAAAATGAATCTGGAATCATCAACTTAGATAGTCAGAGTGGACCGGGTACACATTGGGTTTGCTACAAAAAGCGTGGTGAAAAGGTATGGTATTACGATAGTTTCGGTAATCTTCGACCACCAGTTGAAGCGATTAACTACTTTCGGGGATGTAAAATTTATTATAATTACAATCAAGATCAGGAATTTAATAGCATTATTTCTATATAAATAATCGACATAACCTAAATTTTCTCAGTTATGTCAATAACATTCAGTTTAGAAGGTGTTGGTAACATAGCTAGCTGCAACTTCTACCCACCGATAGAGCTAGATTTGGAGAAGAAATACGTTGTTGGATTGGTGGGATTTTACGGTTGCAACAGCATTAGAAACATTTATACGGGCAACGATAGATTTTATTTTAGAACAAATTCATCTCATTTGCGAGTGATTAATATTCCACACGGTGCCTATGAGTTAGATGAAATTAGTGCTTACTTGAAATCAAAGATACCCACAGAAAAATTTTTCATTAGGGCAAACAACAATACGCTTAAGTGTGAGATAAACAGTTCATTTGAGATCGATTTTACTAAAGAGAGTAGCATTGGCCGCATGCTCGGGTTTGAGCCTAGAATACTAAAAGCGAACGTTCTCCACACATCTGCGTTAGACATCCAAATAATTAAACACATAATCTACATGTGGAGTGCAACATTATAAAGGGATCTTATCGAAACGGTGAACGGTGAAAATATACGAAATTGACGTTTCCGTGCCCTCGGGCTATCGTCTGGATAAGGTTCCAACCAACACTCAATATTTAGAAATAAATACAGACATAATCAGTAATATAACAATCAAATTGACAAATCAAAAGGGTGAGTTAATAGACTTTGGTGAAAGTGAACCATTCACAGTACGCTTAGAACTAAAAGAACATGGGTCTGCGAATTAATCACAGGACAATTCCATACAAAAGACCCAATCAACCCTCATTGCAGTTAACATCTGCAGAGAAATACTTTTAACATCAATTGGATTGAAAGTTCTGAGTGAGCAAACCATTAAACGTGTTTCAAAGCGTACATTTTAATAGAATTAATGTATCTCTAAGAAATATTAAATTTGTTGAATGAAGTTTACTTTAATGTCTATCTCTTTTACACAATGATATGTCGCTCACACATCGAACCTGAAATTATTTTATCACTCTGAATGTATTCATCTAAAATATGCAATGTTTTATTGAACAATGGGTTTTCTTTGTTAATAATAGCATTTGCATTCTTAAAAATTTGTAGGAATGTATAAAAAATTCAAGCTAATAAAGACTTTCTTTGTATAAAACACACACACATCTGCATTCTTAAAATTATTTTAATAACTTTAAAACTTGCCAAAACTACATCGCATAATTAGTAATATAATAATTAATGAAAATGAAAAAGGTTTCGCTATAAATAACAATAGGTTTGCATTCAAAAGTATGTAATTTAAAAATGCAATATTTAATGTGAACAAGGATTTTCTTTGCATAACAATGAAAGCTTTTATAGTGCATTCTTGAAAAATATAAAGTAAACAAACTGTAAAAGGGATAATTAATAACAATTAATTTAAAAGTTTGAGAAGAAATTTATATAAAAGACATCATCCCTTTAGTAAATCTTTAATTACTCATCAACCCTCATTGCATCTACACAATGACTGAATCATTAAACATCTTTCAAAACGTACATTTTGATGATGCTATAATTAAATCAGATATTCACACCTATCTTCCGTATGGCTCTTCTAAGTATGGACCTTCCGAAGAAATACGCATTTTAATTCAAAGTCAGGATCTAATTACAGCTACTTATGATAGTTTTCTGTACATAGAAGGTAAGCTGAAGAAAGAAGATGAAGGAAAATCATGTAACTTAACCAATAATTTCCCCAACTTCCTTTTCGAAGAGATTCGTTATGAGTTAGGCGGTCAAAGAGTGGACGTTTGCCGAAATCCCGGCATAACATCTACACTTAAAGGATATATTTCTTATACGACAAGCAAGAGCAAAGCATTAAGCCATTTGGGGTGGTCACCAAAGAATGAGGAACCATTACAAGTAGAATTCGATGAGGTAAATGGCGAAAAATCCTTTGCAGTATGCATACCATTGAACCACATATTTGGAATAATGGAGGATTATCGTCAAGTGATCGTGAATATGCGTCAAGAGTTGATTTTAATTCGATCTAGAAGCGATACAAACTGCTACTATGGTGACGTTGATGCGGAAATAACCCTAAATAAAATTCAATGGAAAGTACCACACTTAACCCTTAGTGATGCCGCGAAACTAGACTTGTTTGAAGGAATAAATAAGAATTCTATTGTTACTGTTCCATTTCGTCAATGGGAGTTATATGAATTACCTGCTTTAAAACAAGCAACCTCTGATATATGGCCAATAAAAACGTCAACGCAACTGGAAAAACCGCGCTGGATAATTGTTGCATTCCAACAAGGTAAAAGGTACACAAAGTCTGCAAGAGCCGGAAATTTTGATCACATTAACATCAGGAACCTTAAAGTACATCTGAATTCAGAGTATTATCCCTATGAAGCAATGCATTTGAACTTCAGTGCTAACCAATACATACCTGCCTATCGCAATTTTTGAACTTCCGATGTGACTACTATGATGAAGATAATACAGATGCGTTATTCAACTACACCGAATTCAAATCATGTCCAGTATTTGTAATGGACTGTTCTAAACAGAATGAATCCTTAAAAACTCAACAGTAGACATCAAATTGGAAATGGAAACACTAACACCTTTCGATAATGGAATCGTTGCCTATGGTCTTATTCTCCACGATGCTATTGTGCAGTACAACCCACTCACCGGAGAAGTGAAAAATTATAATCTGTATTATATAAATAAAAATGTTGTAATTATTCGTTTAGTTTCATTTCATCCATCGAAGATGAAAGTAGTTGCGCAGAAACAAAAACTACCAATTCAAAATCATGACTTTGATGAAAAGTCTGGTACTTCAAAACATGGCGATTTACTTCCTAATAGTATACGTGGCATTATATGTGGCCCCTCCAACTGCGGCAAAACAAACGCAATGATTAGTTTGCTTACTGAGAAAAACGGTTTGAAATTTAAACATGTATACGTATACTCCAAGTCATTAAATCAAAACAAGTACAAACTTTTACAGGAAATCCTACTTCCGATAAAGGATATAGGTTACTTTACGTTCAGTGATAATCAAGATGTGATTGAGCCGAATTGTGCAAAAGCAAACTCTATCTTTATCTTTGATGATATCGCCTGTGAAAAGCAAAATAACATAAGGGCATATTTTTCTATGGGTAGACATAACGATATTGATTGTTTCTATTTGGGTCAAACTTACAGTAAAATTCCAAAGCAATTAATTCGTGACAATGCGAATCTAATTATATTATTTGAGCAAGATGAATTAAACCTAAAACATGTGTATGAGGATCATGTAAGCCCCACCATAAGCATGACATTGTTTCGGGATATGTGTTCAAAGTGCTGGATAGATCCGTTTGGGTTCATAGTCATAAATAAGGATGCTGAAGTCAATAATGGTCGCTATAGGAAAAGGTTTGATGAATATATAATACCTTAGCCTGATTTCAGTGGTTTAGTAGTTACACATCCGTTTAGGTATTAACAGCCATTTTGCTACAATGGATAATAAGGAGATGATATTAAAGCGAAAAATTATTCAGGCTCGTAAAATAATACAGCAGAAATACAACAGTCTTAAAACTGCCCGCATTGATAATGAAAGAACGTTTGAAAGTACTTATAAACCTCTAATAGAACCCCTAACTGAAATAGCGAATAAAATGCATCCTGATAAGAAAACAAAGGAGTCCGTTAAACCCAAAACTCGCCTTTGTTCATATTTCGAGAAAACATGCTACTACTAGCCCACCACACTTCCTTTCACCAAGGAAGACAAGCCCCTAGCTCAACTTCCGCTGTTTCAAATAAATCCCCTCCTCGTACACCACCTTTCCTAGAAACATCTGTGGTAGGAGAGATTACTGCCGAGGAAGAAGAACCTCTTAGTATCACAGATGATTCCTGCAATGAACCCATCTCTGAAGAATTTCTCGAGCAGTACCACAATTACCTCGTATATATGTTGAACGTATTATGAGGGATCTTGAAGGTGCTATTGATCACACTTATGGAGTCCACTACGACGCCAAAACAGACAAATGGGCAATTGGTAATACCCCATCACAATTAAAGGAAAGGATATGATCATTAATGGTGTCACGTATAAAGGGACTCCAGGTTTATATGATCTGCTTATTATGAATGAACCCGATTTAAATCTAGTAAATTCAAAGGATAGAAAGAATTATAAACGTATTTTAGCAGCTACGAATGTTGCAAGGCGAGATTATGATGTAAGTGGACAGATTCGAGGAAGCCGCAGCAAAAGTATACACAAATAATTAAACCCTTGCTGTCATCACCCACAACTCAGGAGGTGGAGCTATGTTTTTAAGGAATTAACAAACAGGCCGATTGAATATAAGTATTGGAATGATGTACATGAACTAATTCGTGATCTAGAAGTATTGTGGGCAGAAAAATTGGCTGGAAACACCGGTGTCGTAACGATATAATATCAATTGTAGAGGAATTGTATGAAGATGGATACATTGAAAGACCAAACACTAGTTTTCTGAACAATATAAATCAGACTGCATTGATGTCGACATATCATAACTAAAATGCCTCTTGATAAATTTGGACGGTCACATGCCCAGTATCAATTTAAGAAATTAACCCCTCAGTTTCAACTTATTGATGATAATCAATTCGATATCGAGAATAAGAGACTCAGCAATGTTGCCAACCCCATAGATCCTCAAGATGTCATCACCAAGCAATACTATTTATCGACAAGGTTGAATTTGGATGGAAACCGTTTGACCCAGTTGGCGGATCCGGAAGAAGATGGTGATGCTATAAGTAAAGGATACCTTGATTTTTGTCTCGAAGCAATTCAGAAAGCTGTTAAAGGGAACTTTAACGCTTATCTAGTGTTGGAGGAAAAACTACATCAACTTAAAGAATCATGTCCAAATTACAACTCGTCAATGAATTGCACAAACCCGCAAGAAAAATTTTAAACGAAGGCGCACAATAATTAAGGGATATGATGACCTCTGGCAAGCAGATTTGGCCGAATTTAACACATATGCCAAACAAAATAAGGGCTACAAGTATATTTTAGTAGTTATTGACTGTTTTTCGAAATACTTGTGGACCAAAGGATTAAAAACAAAACAGGCTTGAAGTTGCCAAGGCCATGCAGGCAATCTTCAAAACGGGCCGGAACCTTCCAATTTGCAGACAGATGCAGGAAAAGAATTCTACAATGAGCATTTCACTAAACTAATGCAGCGTTATGGGGTCAACCATTACTCCACCTATAGTACAAAGAAGGCAGCAATTGCGGAACGAGTGATCAGGACCGTTAAGTCTGCCCTATACAAGTCATTCAGCCTACAGGGTAAATATAAATGGATTGATACAATTGACACCGTAACGATGGATTATAACAATCGTAAGCATAGAACTATAGGAATGAAGCCCAAAGATGTCGGTAATCATACAAAGCTAGAGGCTTACACTCACATAAAAATAGTTGATAGGAATCGTTATTGTGTGGGTGACATAGTACGAATCAGTAAGTTTAAAAGTATTTTCGCTAAAGGATACACCCCAATTGGTCAAGTGAACTATTCAAGATTGTGAAAGTTTGCATTACTAACCCAACCACCTACATGTTGGAGGACATGAAAGGATCACCTGTACTGGGAGGCTTTTATGAACATGAATTACAGAAAACAAAGCATCCGGATGTCTACCTTGTGGAAAAAGTGCTTCGCTCCAAGAATAACAAGTTATTCGTAAAGTGGTGGGGATTGGATGAAAGATCATGGATCAATAAAGACGATTTAGTTTTATAATATAGCTGTAGGCATTGTAACTTTTAGATGAATTAAAACCACATAAAAAATTATAATTGTATTTATTTAAATATTACATCATCTTATATAGTAAACCTAAAGTATTTCTATAATCGTTTAAATTACTAGACGGCCATATTCCCGAATCTGGTCCACATGTCCATCCCAAGCAGGAATCACCTTTCTCAATGTTTTCCAAAATCCAATTTTGTGGTGTTCCTCATTTTCCCACGGTTGAAACTTATATGTAATGTTTTGTTCTAACAATACTTCAATTAAAATAGTGAGGCACTTGTAATTAGCATAATATGCTGCTGTCTCGATACATTCACTTATAGGAAGTGTCTTTATAAACAATATTTTGTACGCTAGCATTTGTACACAATGAATCACCCCATAATAACTTGTATATGTACATTTTAAGGGGTATGTCACCAAGTAAATTCATGTCATCTAAAATCCTATTTACATCATTAGAGGTTAACGAACCTTTATCGGTACACAAGTTCGTAAAACTTTTAATGGTATTGTCTAAGCTAATTTTTCTATCAAATAATGTCTTAATAATTACTGCATTTGCACACTTTGAGTTTATAGCACACCAGTTAAAACACTCATCGGGAATAACAATATTTTGCAATATATTCAATATAAATGTATAGTTTTCAGGAGAGGTCAAAGAACGCTTCAGGTACTTTCTGTAGATTTGTTTACTGAAAGTTGTACCCCCAGGGTCTAGTATCAGTGAAATCAAAATTTACTAAGCGTTTATCATCATAAGGATTGAGTATGACTTTATTTTGTTTAATGGTAAACACATCATGTTTCTTTGATCTTATGAGGTGTTGATAGCGCCTTATTACGCCACCATCAAACAAAACCTGTTTATAATCATTAATAGTGATCTGCCTCACGCTTGCGTGGGTAGAACCCTTTGATTTTTTTACAACCTTTTCATCAACCGCGTAAGCATACATTTTTGCACGAAGTCCTACAAATTCAACCATAATTTTGCCATGATTTTCATCTTTCATTAAGCCGGGGACCTTTTTATTTACTAATGGGAGTCCAAAGATGTTGTCGGACTATAATCAGATGTATCGAATTTATCAATGTCCTCTTTAATACATTCATAGATATCGGGAACCGAAAAGGCGTATATGAGACTATCCGTATCCGTGTACAAGAGCTTAGCACTATTATGGAACTTGGGTAGCGTGTAACCGTAATGAAAATTATATAAAAAGTTTTGAAACGTCTAAAACACTGAATCCTGCATATATAGGTTTATTGAAATATACTTCAAGCTTATTCATTTCAATGATAAGCATATCATTGTCAAATATTGTACAACTATGAAAATTTGGTTTTGATATGTAAGCACGAGCACCATAGCGACCCTCCCATTTCGTTACTAGCCGTATGTCCTTATGCTTACGTACATTTTCCATCAGCTTCCCGAAAACACTATTAATCATTAATTTATAGAAATTTTTATCGAATTCATTTTGAGATTGCTGACGCATGGCTGTATTTAAATCTATATATTTTTTAACCACGGGGACTGTTTAAAACGTAATATACGGTGTACTTTTACCAACTTCAATCCATATTTTAAATATACTTTTAAATTTCTGTAATGAATTACATAATTACGTTTTGGATACAGGGTAAGCAGTAATTTTTCATTTTGGAATCAGGCGTGGGTGGAACCATATGTTCGGGTGCCAGCGGTAGATCACTGTGACTCTCGTCTAATTCTATAGGATAGTCTAAATCACACTCGACTATATAACCAATTTCCGAATCATCGGGATTGTTTATTAAACCTAAACTTTCAGAATTAGCTTTATCAACAAAAGAAAAATCGACAAATGGTAGAAATTCTGACCTGGCGGCTCCATATAAATTATTCACGTCGTAGTACATTAAATACACACTTTCGGAGGTGGGATCAAATTTTTCCCCCATGTACTTATTGTTAGCTTTAGCATACCGATTTGAACATTGAGCTACACCACCTCTAATCCCTCTCTCAATAAACATTAGCATATCAATGTCTGTAAATAATTCTAACTTTACTTGTGTAATTTTAAGCATAGCATCGAATGCTAAACCGGGAGCTGTATAATAGTGCTAGAGGATCAAGCTCGTAAGTACTTAAACAAGTTTGCCTAAAGTTTTCGAAAATATCTGCTAAAAGTAGTACGTCTGTTTTTAGATACAAATCCGAGTACTCCCCTAACGATTTAATACTAAATTTGTTCCAAACGTTAACCGCATGCGCAAAACTCTCATCACTGATTCCCTCATTATTAAGATGACTGAAAAATGCTTCTTTGGGCGGGAGCGTGGTCTCATTCAATTTATCCCACGTATCAATATACTCATAAGGAAACACACCTTTGCGAACTACTAGAGAAAATTCCTCATCATTGTTGCAACTAGCGCGAGAAATAATTTTTTTACTATCCTCCAAATAGTCTGACAACTTTTCAATACTACTGCTCATAAATCTGAAAGAGTCAATAAATCTAAACTTAATTTTGGTGCCTTCCATTACCTTCGTGAAAGAGATATATCTTTCTTTGTTTATGGGTAGCAGTGAAATCAAACCGGGAACACTAGCCAATTCTCTAATGATGAAATGAGAATCATAACCTGATAAATTATGGAACACAACTGGCAGAATGTGGGAGTCTGTATAGTTTAGGTTACATGCCTGGTGCGCTGCCCCCCGAAATGCTCCCGTAAGATGATTATGGTCTCTAACTTTTATATCAGAATTAGTAAATGGTTTCCGACAAATGTGACAAATCGTGGTGCTTTCAAATTGCTCAACCTGACTGAGACTTAAAGTACCCATTGGAATTATTTGATTGATTATTTCGGTAGCCCAATGTGCAATACTTTGAAGCTCGTTAACAAACCATTGAATGCAATCCTTTCCTCTATAAAGACTAAATCGAGATAAAGAATCATCATATGAACACTTCAAATAGTAAGCAATGCTGAAAGGTGTGTGTTTGGAGTGAAATAGAGTATTACCTTCGATACCATTTGCACACTTCTCTAAAATACTTTCTAAATCGGCATAAATGACAAATGGCACCTTTTCTTGGAATGCAAAATTTTTGAACTGTAAATTCATTTCCGCTTCGGTAGGCAGCCTAGTAGAGCATTGATTAAGTTGCTGACAGTGAGTGGTATGTTTTTGTAGAAGGCGATCTGAAGAAAAATGGTTCAAGCATCGGTAACAAATAAATTGCTTGCCCTTGCAATTCGATATCTGTTTTGAAAATAAAGCTGACATATTTTTAATCCATGTGAAATGGTATACAGTGTTATCCGCGGCCTGATCAGAAAGTATTAAAAGATTTATGGGTTCTTTATCGCTTTGCTGATTACTCAATACAAAGGGTACAACTTTTTTACCATTTATGCAGTACAAATTAATTGCGAGGTTGTTTAATTTCTCAAATTTTTTTACATCATCCAGCTGAATGGGAAGTGAATTGAATCAAAATTCAAAACGTCTAGAAAATGAGGATAACTAGAAGTTCGGTCTGATTTTTGTGAAGCAGGATATAATGCCGAAACAACGGCCCACAGGAAGCAAAACTCATCGTTATTTTTAACATTAACAACAGCATGCTTTACTGCTATGAAGCGTGGAACTTTAACATAGGTTGAACAACCACCTCTAAATGGGACATAGCTATTAATATTTACTTTTAAATGTAAGACTTCATGTACTGCCCAACCGGAATCCCTTTCGGAAAACTCCTCTAATTTTATCCGTAACTTATCATACACGTTTTCATTGTACCAGACACGTATATTGGTTGAAATATCAATAACGCAATTTTTGTGGCAAAAGTCTTCAACTCAATACTATGATTTTGGGGTTGCATGAAATTGCAGCCTAAGACCACATTTACCTTTAGCATAGATTGCCTTAACATTAATTTCACCTTACGTGCAAAACTATTATATGCGTTTAGTAAAAATATCAAAGGGTCCTTAATGTTTGACATATTGATTATAATTCCTGTAAGCAGCCTACCATTAAAACATGAGTCTAGGGGTACCAACGTAATTTATGCATACCTTTTTATTGACAATTCCACTACCAACCTTCTCTGAAGCGTTCTTTAACCGTCTCAATCTAACCAGATAGCACTTGAGCAATGCTAAATTGCTCTCAAGCTTAAGCAAGCTTTCATTGGTCTCATAATAAATTTTATGTTTAATTATATCTTGCAATAGCTTGATATTGGTGTTAACTATACGGATGTGCCTGGCAAATTCCTTTTTGTTTTCAATAAGGGAACAATGCGCTTTGTTAAATTAACCATCTCACTACTACTTGGCATACTCATAGCTAGCAATATGAAGACACACGTAACAATGAACTTTTAACAAATTGCTCTTCACAACGGTTCTAGTCACGATTGTAAAAATATGATGCACAAATTGGTGAGTACTCTTTACTTTTAACAAATTGCTCTTCGGTTTACAATAAAACTTTTAGTTAGGATTGTAAAATATGATGCACACACTGGTGATTAATAATAGTTGCTTTTTACTTTAGGTAATATGTTGTTGTGACGATTGTAATGTATCGACTGACGTGGGACTGTTCTTTATCTACTTATATAGAGATAAGTTCGGGTAAGGTCGGATAAGTTCGGATCACCTTTTCATAAGCTACGACTCAACAATGAATCGTCTTTGTTCTCTCATTACCTTGAAAATTGTAAGCATAGACTTTGAATAGTGCATCGTCTTTATTCTTGATTTCTAGAATTGAGATAACAATCTATTTCTAATGGAATAATGAATCGTCTTTGTTCTTGATTTCCTAGAATAGAAGTGTATTTAACAATCTATTTTCAACCTGAACAATGGAATGTCTTTGTTCTCTCACCTTGAAAATTGTAAGCATAGACTTTAAACAATGGACCCCTTTATTCTTGATTTCTAGAATTGAGATAACAATTTATTTTAAAATAACAGAACAATGAATCGTCTTTGTTCATTTCTCAGAGGTGTGACCTTGTAATCGTTGACAATGAATCACCTTTGTTCTTGAAAACTGATTTCTCAGAATCGAAGTGTAGATAACAATCTATTTTTATAAATCAACCAGAACAATGAATCGTCTTTGTTCATTTCTCATATAACCTTTGAAAATTATAAGCATAGACTTTGAACGTTGACTAGAACAATGAGCCCTCTTTGTTCTTGATTTCTCAGAATTTTAGAAGCTATGACTCATCCATAACAATAGATCGTCTGTGTTCTTTCATGTGACCTTGTAAGCATAGACTTTGAATAATGGACCTCCCTTCTTGATTTCCTGGAATTGAGATGTTGAATCTCGACCTGAACAATAGATCGCCTTTTTCGGGGGAAACGGTTGCGAAACGGCTATCTGTTTTGGGAAACGGACCCCTGTTTTAGGAAACGGCTACCTGTTTTAGGAAACGGCTACCTGTTTTAGGAAACGGCTACCTGTTTAGGGGAACGGCCACCTGAGGGGGCGTGGCTTTGAAACATGCACCTCAGGGCTCTTGATTTCCTAGAATTGAGATGAATGGATCGTCTTTGCAGAGGTGTGACCTTCTAAGCATAAACTTTAAATCGTTGACAATGGATTGCCTTTGTTCTTGAAAGAGATGTATTTAGATAACACTCTATTTCTAACTGAACAATGAATCGTCTTTATTCATTTACCTTGAAAATTATAAGCATAGACTTTGAACAATACATTATTCATGATTTCTCAGAATTGAGATAACAATTTATTTTTTATAACTCGACCAGAAGAATGTTCTTTTACCTTGAAAATTGTAAGCATAGACTTTGAAGCGTTGATAATACATCGCCTTCATTCTTGATTTCCTAGAATTGAGATAACAATTTATTTTTATAACTCGACCAGAAGAATCGCTTTTGTTCTTTTACCTTGAAAATTGTAAGCATAGACTTTGAACAATGCATCGTCTTTTTGATTTCCTAGAATTGAGATAACAATCTATTTCTAACTGAACAATAGATAGTCTTTGTTCATTCATGTGACCTTGAAAGCATAGACTTTGTACAATGCATCGCCTTTGTTCTTGATTTCCTAGAATGACTCAGCCAAAACAATAGATCGTCTTTTTTCTCTGACCTTGAAAGCATAGACTTTAAACAATGGGCCCCCTTTGTTTCTCAGAATAGGGCGTGGCCTCGAAACATGCATAGACTTGTCTGAGACTGAGGGTCTTCAGGACTGACCTTGAAGGGGACTTGGAAGAGGCGGGTTACACACCTCTGGTCTTCAGCCTTGAAATAGGCAATGTTACCGACCTTGAAATCTAGTAACTTTTCTAGTGACTTTTTCCTAGATCTGGTGACAAATCTAGTGACAAAAGTGGGACAGGATCCGTATAGCTATACTACTCCTTCATTACTTCCTATGGGGCTACTTAAAACAAAAAGTGTACCAGGAAGGGCCATTTCAAGATGTTGACCATTTAGAAAGAATAATTTTAGAAAAATGCCAGGAAATTTCTCCAGAAATGATCAGGAATGTATTACGTGAATTTGCCAATAGAACGAATACATGCATTGAACGAGACGGTGGATATGTGGAGGCATTAGTGGAATGAGTGAAAATTAAGTTTCTATTTATTTCTAGAATTAATATTACGTTAGTTGCACAACTTATTATTTTTATGTATTTTTTATTTTTAAATTAAATTAAATAAATGCATATGCATTCATTACGTGTTTAAATTGCAAAATTGTTTGAAAACATTAAGATTCGAGAAGGTTATCATGACTTTTATAATCACAAGAGATAAATGTTCATTCAAAATAGAAACAATATTAAACAAGCACAAAACCTATTTTTTCAATGTAAATGGATATAACTGCATATAACATTTTTCGATATTGTCAATTATAAAGGTACTTTAATTCATATTTTTTCACAAACCTCGTACACGACTAAAAAAATTTGATATCTGATGAGCGTATTTTACATTTTGGAACATGCAGAACTATTTATAAAGAATAACTTTTTTTCGTAAAATTAATAATAAAAAAGTTTCCCATATGGTTCCAACTTTCCAAGACATATTGTACATGTATAGGATATATATATATATATATATATATATATATATTTATACACACAGGGACCGCCATAAAGTTGGACACATGGGACCCATGTCCGTGTCCGTGTCCGTGTCCGTGTCCGTGTCGTCCGTGTCCGGGTCCGTGTCCGTGTCCGTGTCCGTGTCCGTGTCCGTGTCCGTGTCCGTGTCCGTGTCCGTGTCTGTGTCCGTGTCTGTGTCTGTGTTTGTCTGTCTGTTTCGGTGTCCGTGTCCGTGTCCGTGTCCGTGTCCGTGTCCGTGTCCGTGCCCGTGTCCGTGTCCGTGTCCGTGTCTGTATCCGTGTCCGTGTCCGTGCCCGTGTCCGTGTCCGTGTCCGTGTCAGTGTCCCTGTCCGCCGTGTCCGTGTTGTTGTCCGTGTCCGTGTCCGTGTACGTGTCCGTGTCCGTGTCCGTGTTCGTGTCCGTGTCCGTGTCCGTGTCCGTGTCTGTGTCCGTGTATGTGTCTGTGTTTTTGTCTGTGCCTGTGCCTGTATCTGCGCCTGCAACTGCGCCCGCGCCTGCGCTTGCGCTTGTGATTGTGCTTGTGCTTGTGCTTGCGCTTGTGCTTGTGCTTGTGATTGTGCTTGTGCTTGTGCTTGTGCTTGTGCTTGTGCTTGTGCTTGTGCTTGTGCTTGTGCTTGTGCTTGTGCTCGTGCTCGTACTCCTCCTTGTGCTCGTGCTCATGCTCGTGCTCGTGATTGTGCTTGTGCTTGTGCTTGTGCTTGTACTTGTGCTTGTGCTTGTGCTTGTGCTTGTGCTTGTGCTTGTGCTTGTGCTTGTGCTTGTGCTTGTGCTTGTGCTTGTGCTCGTGCTCGTGCTCGTGCTCGTGCTCGTGCTCGTGCTCGTGCTCGTGCTCGTGCTCGTGCTCGTGCTCGTGCTCGTGCTCGTGCCCGTGCTCGTGCCGTGCTCGTGCTCGTGCTCGTGCTCGTGCTCGTGCTCGTGCTTGTCTTGTGCTTGTGCTTGTGCTTGTGCTTGTGCTTGTGCTTGTGCTTGTGCTTGTGCTTGTGCTTGTGCTTGTGCTTGTGCTTGTGCTGTGCTTGCTTGTGCTTGTGCTTGTGCTTGTGCTTGTGCTTGTGCTTGTGCTTGTGATTGTGATTGTGCTCGTGCTCGTGCTCGTTCTCGTGCTCGTGCTCGTACTGTCCTCGCGCTCGTGCTCGTGCTCGTGCTCGTGCTCGTGCTCGTGCTCGTGCTCGTGCTCGTGCTCGTGCTCGTGCTCGTGCCCGTGCTCGTGCTCGTGCCCATGCTCGTGCTCGTGCTCGTGCTCGTGCTCGTGCTCTTGCTTGTTCTTGTGCTTGTGCTTGTGCTTGTGCTTGTGCTTGTGCTTGTGCTTTTGCTTGTGATTGTGCTTGTGCTTGTGCTTGTGCTTGTGCTTGTGCTTGTGCTTGTGCTTGTGCTTGTGCTTGTGCTTGTGCTTGTGCTTGTGCTTGTGCTTGTGCTTGTGCTTTTGCTTGTACTTGGGCTTGTAGTTGAGCTTGTTCTTGTGCGTGTGCTTGTGCTTGTGCTTGTGCTTATGCTTGTGCTTGTGCTTGTGCTTATATTTGCGCTTGTGCTTGTGGAAGAGCTTTTGCTTGTGCTCGTGTTTCTGCTTGTGCTTGTACTTGTGTTTGTACTTGTGCTTGTGCTTGTGTTTGTGCTTATGCTTGTGTTTGTTATTGTACGTGTGATTGTGTTTTATAGTTGTGTGTGTGTGTGTGTGTGTTTTGTAAAACCAACTTTCATTGGAGCCAATATAGAATGCATGTATAGTTTTACACTGTTATCATCTGCGGCTAATTGTAAAATTTCTGTTTCTTTAATATAACATGCTGCATATTGGACTGTATTTAAATATAGAATTAAGAGGCAGATTCAACTATGTACGACAATCAACATGTCAGAAACTGGTTTCAAGTTAACTTAGACTTGCATCTTGTTTCTGTTTTTGTTTTAATACGAATAAGATTGTCCGAAGTTGATTGCAAATCAATGTCCTGGACTTGCATATTTTCTTTGTTTTTGGATTAATTTGAATAAGTTTGACAGAACCTGCTTTCAAATCAACATCCTAAACCTACATCTTTTCTTGTTTTTGTAGTGAATCGAATAAGGTTGGGAGAAACTGATTTCAAATCAAAATCCTAGACTTGTACATTGTATTTGTTTGTTGTGGTAAATTGAATAAGGCTGACAGGAGCAGTTATCAATATTGGAAATGAAAGTCGATTTGTCTATCTTTTTTATAATTTCCAGGTCTGATTGCCTTTCAAGTTATTAGCTCATTATGGGGTTTTTCGAAGTACGCTAGAGGCGATTAAATAATGAAGGAATGTTATTGTGGTTACATAACTGGGGAAATCCACAATATAATTACCGTACATTAATATTTCCTGGAATCCCCTAAGTACTTTATATGATTCAATTATGCATAAAAGCGTAGAAAGTGAATGTATTGTGACTGTAAGCAGCTATTTATTTACCCTGTCAAGGCATTCTTCCAATAGGATTATCGACAATGGCCCTGGTAAGTGATCGTTTTTTATTTTAACCCTTACCCTTATTTTATTTACTTTATTTAATGGCTAGAAGCTTGAAGGGTGATTTTCGAAAGCTGTAACTTGAACAGAAGGTGATGGATAGACATAAATGTGGTACATTACTCTGGTTTGGTACCAATCAAAACCAAGGGGGCGCACGGCGTCCTATCCCTGTCTTTTGAGATAGTGTGAGGGCCCCCTTGCTAGAATACTATTTTGAATATCCCGCCATGGCCAACAAAATGGCTGACAGATGAAAATTACCGCCAAGGGTGTTATTGAAATAATTACTTTATATTAATGATAGGGAAAACCCTTAAGTACCTTACCTTGAATTTATTTCCATATTACCTCGTTTAGGACTTAAAATTGGGGTGTAATTAAAAATCTGCTTATGTATTTGATTGAGATTGATTTGATTGAGAGTGAACTGACGTCAAAAAGGTCCAATCAGAAACCAGGGTGTGCCACTGCCCTCCAATCATAACCTACCGCTGTACAAAAATTCTTTGCCATAAAATCTAACTAGTGCCATTTTTAGAGGTGGTAATTAAAAAAGTGAAACGGATTAATTAGAAACCAGGGGTGTACCACAGCCCCAGTGTGAGTCTGTACAAACACTTCTTGTCATAAAATCAAGGTCAAGTTGGGGAAAATCCAATCAGTGACGGTGCGTTTTTTAGGGGTCATAATGTCTGGGCGGTGTCGATGGACCCCGACAAGGGTCGAAGCCCAGAGAACAAGTTCAGAAGGCCTATAATTGTCTTATGAGATAGTATCAGGCCCTTCATTAGAATACTATTTCAAATTTCCCGCCAGAACAGAAATAGCCGATAAGATGTCCGAAAAGCCACACCCACAAAATGGCTGCCAACAATTAGAAACCAAGGACACGCTACTACCCTCCAATCACAGTCTGAGGTTATACAAAAATTCTTTGCCATAAAATCAAGGTCAAGTTCGTTGGCGGAGCATTTTTAGGGTCATAATTAAAAAAACTGGGAGGTGGGGTGTGATGATGTCCCCATTCTACTATTGTGTAAATCTTACACATATCAAAATGGCAAAGGTACTATTTAAGTATTAGCTCGAATTCTTTCAATCTCTGAATAACGATTAATTTTAAAAGAAAATGTATGGACATATTTTTTAAAGAAAACTTTTTTTAGATAACTTTTCTTTATAAGCTTTCTTAATATAAACCATGCTGAGTTTGAAAATTAATTAAATAAGATTGTAAATGCTTAAATTGCATTATCGGTATATTATGGTCGGGCGGCTTGATACTTTTTCTTAGCTGAGTGGGTTGTAAGGTCGTGTGTTGTTCACACCGGATATTTCTATATGATGAAGTATTTTTTCCAAAAGTATACAAATAGCTCTATCCCTATATCTAGCTTTTAATAAGAAATCTGGCCAGAAACAAGGTACTGCGGAATTACGGTAGCAGGATTGGGACCATTTATGGCACTCTATATTTGTACTAACATGGCGTCGTGTGAAAATATTCATAAAATATAATCAAACAACCGCATTTTAGGGTTACTATTGGATTAGCAAACAATACATAAATAAGCATATTAGTATGTGCTAAATTAGACTGTGCACGATAATGTATATTTAATTTAAGTTGCGGGGCATCCGCTTTAAATAAAATAACGTTAACCTAAAGTTTTATAATTTTACTAACTTAAAATAAGACGTTAGAAGTGATCTAATCTTTAAGTATTTTATGAATTGTGGTAAATCTGTAGTAAAAACAAACCGTATTCGCGATGTTTACAAAAGTCGTATTAAGTTTTTGCAGGCTTACTCTTACTTTCGCTCATGTGAACACTATTAAAAATATAAAATCTGTTGACATAATATAAATGAGAAATCCTTTCCATTTCTAATTTGTAATATTTACATAGGACAGTCGTCACAGTATCAAAATCGTAAAGAGAGCCAACGATGTGGAAACTGTACTATTCCGGTAGATGAGAATATTTAGTGCTAGCATACATTTCCTGATACTGATATGTTAATAGTCATTTAAGTAACGCTTAATGGTGAGGGTACTTTTGAAACGAAACCAATATGTTACTCCATTCGCATCTTGTACGTTAATAAATTTGACGTTTAGAGTCACGCTGTAAATCACAGAACTTTTGTAACTGAAGATCAATAAAAGTTTGCCCTTTTAAAAGTATCTCTTATTAGGTCTGAGGAATATCAGTTATACAGACGGAGCATTTCATCCCGTATGCATAATGAAGTACAAACGCAAATGTAAACATATAAATTACGTGGCAAGTGTTGAATTTCACAGGGATGTAGGGTTCTCTTGCACCCAGTGAACCCACCGCTAAATACCTTTTGCACAAAGTACTCTAAGTGTCCTCCACCCTGTGTGTGACAACCCATTCGAGTTTAAGTGTTTATACAAAACTCTCTAACAAAGTGTTGTAATTGAAGTAATTTAGTTAATTTAGCTATTACACTCCTCCTATAAGGCACTTTATTTCTACGAGTTTAAATTTAACTAGCATTGTTATAGGGCTTAACACTGATATAATGAAGTGTTTTTAGTGAACTGTTAAATTTTAATTATCGAGATTATACTATTAATGGAAACGCGCTTTTATATTTAAACGAAAGAAATCTTGATACGTTGTTAAATAAGCAATTTCAGTGGTTAATGGTAGCTTAAATGTTTACAAAGAGGAAGAAAAATCAGTTTCATTTGAGTAAGCCAGCCCCCTCCCTACTTGTTTGCTGTTTTAGTATTAATTTATACCTTTTTGGAACAGAAACAGATCTTGTTGAAAATATTGCTTTTTATGCAAATAAACAATGGAATATCTTACTGACTAAAGGAATCTTTCAATTACATCAACTCATCAGTCATAAATAAAGAGAAACTGTTTTATTGAAAAAATATTTAATCCTGCTTTCTATCTATTTATGCACACATTAGACATCAACAACTTTATTTTAAATTTGTACATTACACTGATGTTAACGTTTAATTACAACGTATTATAACTTGTTTTTTTTTATATATTAAGGATCAAAAGTAGGAAAGAAAGTTATGTTTGGATTGTCTTAATTTGGTTTCCGTGAAAATAGGCTTTTAAAAGCTTTTCTGTTGAAAAGAGCACTTTAGTTCAAAAATTATGAAGCCTTACGCTCATAAATCTATTATACCACAAAACGCACCGATGCGTGACAAACTAAGATTTGTATTGATCGTTTCAATGATTACGACAGTTATAAGAACTGAAGTTAGAGAATCAAAAACCAATTTATTTCTAGCTGTTTATTAAAGTTAATGTAAGTAATATTGCACAGCACGATCAAATCGTATAGTACTTATAAAATAAGCAGAGTTCCGACTAACTAACGACATAGAATGTCTAAAATCGGGAATAAATGTCTTATGAGCGCCTGCATAATCTAAACTTATTTGGAATGTTATCTTAAGCTGAGATTTTAAGCTTGCGAGATCGTAAACCACAAGATATTCGTTTACTAATGCATAAAAATTTTGAGCTTTCCGTATAAGCCTCACATAATTTATGTTGTATGTAATCAATTGCGTTAAGTACTGTTTGGAGACACAAGTCAAAGATATTATCAATCCTGATTGAACTATCTGTGTGTAATGATCTTGAAAGTACTTGCTATAAATTTTCCTATCCTAGTGAATAATTATTATCAAAACTTATTTCCTACCTCCTTCCACAACTGTTGTATCACTGTTAATAAACGTTATCAGTTGTCCACTCCTTTCCCACTCCATCTAATTTACTTATAATTACCAGATCGCATGGCAGACTTACACAGAGATTCATGCATTCATACACTTAGATTAATTTAAACTCACCCTCGACACTTCTTACCAAATCTTCATCCTTAACCCACTTCTTATAATATACTTTATCCTGTACCTGTAATATTATCTGTCCCGCTGCTAGACGATCCTGACCAGCAACTAGCAGCCAGACCTGTACCACATAAATAACTACTAGCCTGACCAGAACCCTGTCCAGTATTCCATACCAATTTAACCTGCATCTGTATTATCTTGACCAGTATTACGAGGCCAGTATCCTAGCCAGTATTACCAGCATCCCTAACCAGACATATCAATACGTATTTCCTAAATTCATCCAGAATTATTATCCTGACCAGCATCCAGCTATGTATCTATCTACTCACGCGTTTACGTACAACATTTTTGGTGATCACAAGCTCCGAGAAAGGTGCATAAAAGTGACAAGGGTAAGAAGTACTTAGTTTGCCGAAGGTGATGCCCCAGAAAAACTAACTATTTCGAAGTCACGAATCATCGCTTTTCGGCGATAACGCTCCTGCACAAAATAGAAAAGAATATTTATTCATTCAATGTTTTTGGTGGTGCCCACGCTCCGAGATCGGTACTGAATGATGGTTAGACAAGAGAAGTACTTAATTAGATGGAGTTAGGCCCTGAATAATTAGCTACTTCTAATTAGAAGGCTCCCTTAACGATGATAAGCCTTTGAACGTTGCCGGCAGTTTCGACTGTGAAGACGCTATTACACTTCCCCAAGTACCAATCGGAATATCCTGTTAATACGTATGTATTTGGCATATTACCAGTATTCCAGATAACCGCACTAATTACCGAATCTAAACATAAACAACCCCGACCTGTATATATATATATATATATATATATATATATATATATATATATATATATATATATATATATATATATATATATATATATCATATATGCCTGCATATAAAACCCCAGTTTCCAGTTATAGGTTTATTCATAAATAATGTAATAATAATTAGTACCTGTTAGTAATTCCTGACCTGAGTTCAATCCATTGAAGTGAAATAAACAATTAATACCCGACAGCTGTGTATAATCAGCACACCAACTTTCATGCATAATTATAAATGTAAATACCACACTCACCTGACTCCGGATTACACATATTCAATTGCCCTAATATCGCTGTTCATTATAATTAACCTTTGTAGCAATGAAACTTTCACGCATTACTAATTATATATTTTACACACAGGGACTACCAGAATCAATTTGTGGATTCCATTTTATTGATTTAATTCAGTATTTAGTTAAAATTGTTTATTTTATTATTTCCTGTTTACAGTTTGTTTTATTTTATATTATTATAACAGAATAAATTTGTTATAAACTGTTAAGATTTACTCTTAAGCTTATTCACAAAGTAGTGACAGTCTTCAACCCGACCCGAGAAGCAAAACGAGGGCAATGAAAAAGTAGCACTAAGATAGGGTTGTGTTACATGTTTCACGCTCGTAAAACAATATTTGAACTAATATTTATGATTACCAAGAATAATCCACAATAAATAAATAACTCCTAATTGGCAAAATAATAGTTAAACATACTAATTTTTAAATACGAATCACTTCCTCCTCTCTTGAAATAAAACAAACGTAAATATGCTTTCAAATAATGTTAGAAATGTTATCAATTATACAAGAAAACGTTTACAATCATGATCGTATTTCTTTTGTTTGGACACACGAAAGTTCCTATTTTCAATTAATTAAGTATGCGGAATAATTCTTGGGGACTTCGTCTTTTAGTAGGGTAGGGAATCGGTTATCACGTAGCTACAGCCTGGAGCAGGGGCTTTGTCTCTGGATCAGCGGAAGAGTATCAACTACTCTAGACATTTAAAGCAACAATCGGTCACCCTCAGACGGTGCTTTAAGCCTCGTTAACTGGAAAGGAATGATCTAACGCATTTACACTTTCGTCGAGGTGACTGGGCTAAAAAGGATAACTTCAGTAGTTGTCGTTTTGTCCCTCTTTCGTTTTAGGTTACTTTTTAAATGGTTTTATGATTCGAAATGGCAGGATTGGACAGGTATATAAACTATTAACATTTTTAAAATAGAAATTGTGTTTCAAAGTACTGGAACACGGTTTCATAATAATAAATTTAATATTTACAAAGAAACGCTTTAAGAGCACTGGTCAGGATATCCTCATTACGGACGAAGTAATAAGTGTAGTGCACTAATGCATTAATGCAGAGAAGTACTAAATTATACATATTTCTTGTTAGTATGCTCATGCTTATGGTTAGGATTTTTAGCTTATGTTGATCTTACCCGTAGACCGTTCAGGAGTGATTCTCCTCTTCAGCCCTGCACATTCTTTTCTTGTTGATGTTGCGCTGTTTTGCGTAATTGTGTAGTTTACAATCATGAGTTGTGGTTATTGTTGGTGTTAAAAAAAAGAAAATATATTTATATTTTATTTGAATATTATTTTAATCGGTTTAAGTGTGCATGTTGTTTAATTGGGTGTAGCGCGCTGCGTGTGGTTAGTCCAATTCGTTTTCCGGTATCTTGCGAGGTCATCATCGAATATAGGGGGGGATGCGGAGTATTGTCTAGGGATTCTTTTATCTCCTCAGGGAGGCATCAAGGAGTTGTGTTAGGATCGCGGGAGGTTGTTTGAACTTGGGTTTGGGTTTTTACGTGGTAATTGAGGAAAACGGTGGTTGTAGGGAGTAGTGAGAATCTCTCTGGTTGTGATTGTGGCTGCAACAATTCTTTCGTGTGCAAAGCTTCTTTGTAATGTATTCTGTGTGTGATGGCGTGTTGCATTGTGAGCTTGTTAGGGTACCTCCAAGGTAACCTGTGCATACGTCTTAGAATTCGGCGTTCACAAAATGCGATAGAGGAGAGGTAATTAAGGTTTATGTTAGTGGATATCGGTGTTAGGAAATCCATAACAGGGCGTATGTATGTTTTGTAGGTGTTGTAGTGTTTTGGGGGGAGACAATTAAGGCTTTTAGCGAAGAGGATTCCTAAGTAGGTAACTTCGCGTTGGAGTGGGAGTCTTTCTTGATTTAGGGTGATGGAAACATTTACCCAGTTGGAAAACTTCCGGAGAGCTTTGGATATGAGGTGGGAAGCCTCTCTGCTGTTCCGATTCACCGCCAAGAAGGTAGTGTCGTCGGCAAACTGCGCAACGACTACTCCGGGTTGTGTAACTTCGGGAATGTCGGAAGGGAAGATAATTTATCGGTGCCAAGGCAGAACCTTGCGATATCCCTGCTGTAGGTTGAAAAGGATCGGAGAAGTTGTATCCTACTTTGACTCGAACTAACTGATTAGCCTGGTACGAGAGTAGAAGTTTGGACAATGAGTCTGGTATGTTGAGGTTGCGGATCTTATGTAGGAGACTGGCGTATCCAGAAACACAGCTAGATTGCATTGCTTGTGATTGAATGCTCTGGTGGTTTCCCTAAACAGCTTCAACAAGGGATCGTGACACGTTCGGTTGGGACGAAAGCTGAATTGGCTGTTGGGAAAAAGTTCAATGAATTCAAGATGGTGGTTAGGTCAAAGTGGGGTTTGGGTAGCATGACGAGGTTAACCGACTTCCAGTTCGTGGGGAAATAGGATAGAATTAGGCATTTGTTATAAATATTGAAGAGTAATCGGATGGCTGGGTCGGCTAGGTGTCAGAGAATTTTTCGACTTAGACCATCATGACTTGGGGCAGAATTTCGTCTTTTTTTGAAATACTCGTGAACATGGTCGGGCGTGATGGGGGCATAGAAAGATTGTCGTCATCCAGTTGAATTTCGCGAAAGTTAAGTGTACGGAATCCCTCAAGGCGACTCTCAAGGAATGCCTTGAACTGGATGTTAAATTTGGGATCTTCTGGGGAACAGAAAATGGATTGGAGATAAAGATCAAAGAAGTCGGCCTTTCCTTAGTCGGAGGAGATTGGGTTGCCTTGTGGGTCGGTTAAGTGGGATTTAGGGGTTACTCTCCTTCTGGTCAGTCTATCTAACTGTTGCCAGAAGAGTTTTCCATTTCTATGATATAACCGGTTCCAGGAGTCTTCGGCGTGTGTGTTTGTTTCTCGTCTGATTAAGGCGTTAAGGCGACTGTATTCAGTTTTGAGATCCGGATCCCTAGATGGCTAGAATTGAGGATAGATTCGTCTTTTCTCTTTGATCCAGTTCATGATGTACCGTGGGAGCAGTGTGCGGAAAATGCCGATGTGTTTCAATGGGATATAATAATAATAATAATAATAATAATAATAATAATAATAATAGCGTTTATTGTTCAAACAGGTCCTAAACCCAAACAGAACAATTACAAATAAGCAGTTATTAGAAGTGCGAAAAATTATAAAAAAAGACAAAATAATTCTGCAACATAACAAATCTATTATACTATAATCTACAATTATTATTAATTGATTAAATTAATTTTTGCTTAACACGCCATTCACAGGAAAAAAAGAACTAAACGTCATAATCTTACAAGTCAACTAAATAAATAAAGTTTTTGTAATCGTTACTTTTAATACATAAAGAGAAAAGTGGTATATAACTAAATATATAAACTTTTTTATTTATGTATTTAATTTGACATTTGTCAACAAATACTTCAAAATTTAATTTTTTTCTAATTTTATGTGAACGATTACAAAAAATGTATTCAACACGTGCGCTGTCACCTTTTGGTGCTCGGCCATATATTTTATCCTCGGCTACGCCTCGGGTAAAAAAGAACAGCCTCGCACCAAGAAATGTGTAAACAGCGCACTAGTTGCGAAATCTACTATTTACGA
Organism: Vesta saturnalis; assembly: GCA_036346205.1. NCBI lineage: Eukaryota > Metazoa > Arthropoda > Insecta > Coleoptera > Lampyridae > Vesta > Vesta saturnalis. The sequence continues at coordinate 2,415,612 of JARFJB010002065.1, forward strand.
TAATATGGTTATTTAATTGCATCCAGTAAATAGTTTAGAGGGCAGTTAAAAATATCTACTACACTGGTTAGGCAGTTATAAATACAGCTAATTTTGTAAACAGGAGAGTTCTTTAAAACGTTGGTTCTGCATTTTGGTAGATAAAATGTAATTGATTGCCTGGTTGATGTACCGGGAACAATATAAAATAATTGATTATGCAATATTCCGCAGTCTATATGATCGTATAGTAGGTTGTACAAGAATGAAATTATAACACGCTTCCTTCTTGTAGCAAGTGATGAGAGGTTGTACCTTTGCAGTAAAACCTTTTGAGGGTAGCTTCTCTCTGGATAGAACATATATATATATTTTAAAAAACGGCGTTGGATACGATCAATTTCAGCCTCGTACTTTTTATAGAAAGGGTCCTAGATCAATGTACCATATTCTAGAATAGACCTTACTAAAGAGAGGTAGAGCGATTTTATGGAAGGAATGCTCTTGGAATCGACACATGTGCGAATAATATACCCTAACACTTTAACACCTATATGCATAGAAAAAGTTAACGCTTTCTCAAACGTAACTCCTAACTTTCTATGGGGGAGTGCCGTGTTTAAGGGTGTTTCCAATATACAGTAACTAAATGGAATAGTATTAAGTTTTCTCGAAAATGTCATCGATTTACATTTAGTAATATTTAAGTCAAGTTTTTTCAACTGACACCAAGGTTACAGGCTATTTATATCGCTTTGCAGTGCAGTACAGCCCTCAAAACAATTTATTTCATTAAAATTTTTTAGGTCATCCGCATATAGTAATATCTGAGAAGAGATATGAGTAGGAAGATCATTGATAAAGATCAAAAATAGAAAGGGCCCCAAGGTTGAACCCTAAGGAACCCCCGATGTAGGAATGAATAATTTGGTGTCGTGACCATTACAGGATACATAGTGTGAGCGATCAGTAAGATACGATTTTATCAAGTCTACTACGAAAAGGCTAAAACCATATTCAGATATTTTTTTTAAGGTAATATAGTGATCAATTTGATCAAAAGCTTTTTGGAAGTCGTAAGGTTAGTTATTGTCTATCTTTTCGGAACAAAGCCATGTTGAAACTCGGATAGCTGTGATTTAAATTGATAAAAGAGTTTATCATATAAAATGTATTCAAACACTTTGGAGAAATTGCATACGATGGATATCGGTCTGTAATTTTCTACGTGAGAAGGATTTCCTGATTTTAGAATGGGACATACCTTAGCAACCTTCCAAGCTACCGGGTGGCTACAATACAATATTTAAGAGACAAATTGTACAAAAATGCTAATGGTTTTTTCTAAAATTTGTGCACAATCTCTAATTAAGTACGAAGGAACTTGATCTATATCAGCAGTAGGCTTGTTTTTTGGTCTTTTAATAGCAACAATGAAAATGAAAATGAGGATATAGACCGCTTCCGTAATTACGGAAGTTAGGCCTCTAATGGCTTTCTCGAGATCTTGGGTCATTAGAAGATTAGGTGTTGGGAGGCTGTTGGAGATAGTCTGCTTTCGAAAAATCTTTAATTGCTGCGTATTGAGGAGGTGCTGGGGGACAACTGAAGTTTTGACCAGTAAATTATCTGAAGTGATCGGGGTGCCTAAAAACACTCACGATCGAAATAGTGTGCTATGAGTTCGGAAACAAGGATATAATCTATTATTGAGGCACCTAGATGTTTGAGACACCTAGATGTTCGAATGATGTACGCTGCGTATTAGGGATTCGCAAAAGCGCCAACTGTGACAGATCTGTTGATAGCCTGATACCGTTGCCAGTTGGGTGTAACACGCATTGAGATCATCTAGGATGACTGCATTAGAGATGCTGGAGGCGTAAATTAAGAGGTCATCGGATAGTGTGTTGTGGCGGAGCGGGTTGTAGTAGGAGATGAAGACGATCAGGGTGCGGAAGTGCACCGTTACAGCAACGCATTCGAGATGATGTAGGTGCGCGGAATGTTCAACGGGAGTGGACGGAAAGCAATTTTTAGTTATGGATGCGGGTCCGTAATGGCTGTTGTTTAGATAGGTGTGATATGTGTTAAAGTTAAGTGCGCATCGGATGGAGGGAATGTGTATATTGGGTTCTTGTAAGAGGTTTTTAAGTAGGGAGCGTTTCCGACGAACGCCCCTGTCATTAACGGTTCCTACTAGGATATACATTTTGGAGGGATTTAAAGATAGGGTATTCGGACTACGGAGACCAACGTTCGCGTGCCGGATACGCAGACGCCGGTACTCCGTTGGAAGTGGGATCGGGATAGAGAGTCTAGGATACGAATTATCCTATTTCGGCTGTCGGGAAACATACCGAAAAGGGTGTGGGGAGGACTAGGAGGAATTTTTTAATGGAAAGGGATTAGGTGTCAGGACTGGGTTTAAGGTGTGCGGTATCTTTCGAACCGGACTCTTCAGAAGACAGGATGGGATCGGGGTTGCAATCTTCGAAGGGGAACTGGGAGGTTCCCTCGTTTCCAATACTTCAAGGAATAGGTTGTGCTTCCCCGCAGTTGTTATTCATTGGGTTATTTGAGTATTTTCATGAGGAGGATCTATAACTTTCGCCACAGTTGGGGCAATGGATGGAGCGGGTAGGGCACTCCTCAGAGGTATGCCCCACCTACGTACAGTGAGAGAAATACTTGGGGAGAGGTTGCGGGATAAGGGAGGGTTCGAACCGTAGTGACGCCCAAACATTGCAACATCGCGTGCGAAAAGGTACTCGAGGGTGACTTTGGATAGGCTTAGGATACGGCCCAGGGATGGGGGTGAGTTGGTCATCTTGGAGCTGATGCGAACGACCTTACTCACATGTGCCAAATCGATAGCACCCCGGATCTCTCGGCAAGGATGTCCTCATCTACGTGACGAATCACGTAGAAAGTAGAGAGGTCTAGGAGTGAAGGTGGAGGGACGGGGACCAGATAGTTGGGATAAGGTCACGGTGCGATCACCGAAGTGGTAGCATGGCGCGTTTGTGTGTATGCGACGGGTTAGTGGGTTTGTGTGTAGGTTTCTTGGAAGCGGTGGAACATGGAGAAATGTAAGAGTGTGTTGATGAGGTGGAAATGGATGAGGCACTTGAGTGGGCGGGCGGTGTCGGGGGTTAAGGATACAACTGTGTGTGTTGTACGGTTAAGACCACTGAGGTGCAGCCTAACACACCGAGGAAGAAAGGCTTGGAAATCAGAAATCCAATAGAACGAAGGAAAACAAATGTTAAAGTAAAACAATAAATAAAATTAATAAAAATAATTTTTATTAACTGTTACTGCTGCACTACGTTGATCCTGATGTTGGTGGATTCTCCTATTATTATTGTGCTCTTCTTGTTTTCTTGCTGTATGTCCTGCGGCTCATGCTTGCTGCTAGACTGTGGCTCTTCTTCGTATTATCTTCGAAGCGGCGAAGATCACGATGCCCGGACCGTTGCGCGTGAAACGCAATAAAGATCGCAAGAGCTCTTAGGCTTGGTAGGAACCTATGTTCAACCGAACTGCCCTGTTAAATTACAATAAAAATTCCGCTCTTACAATTCGCTGCAAAGTGGGGCTTAATCAAAAATAGACGCGATGTTCTTTTGCACACACCGAAGGGTGAAATGGTGCGCATTATTTGGGGTCGTTACAAAAATTTACTCTTTGGCTACATGCGTTTTTCATGAAAAGGAGAATATATACATGGTGGATACTCTAAGTGGAATAAATTCTGTAACTCAAAGAGGTGAAGTCCGGGAGAAAAATCATGATAGGCATTCTTAATAATTGTTTCCAGCCCTCAATCTGGGGGTTACAGTTTCTCCATTATATCCACCTCCGGGGGTGAAGCCACCCCCAACTTTTTTTTTCAAATGTAAAGTGATACACCGTGTGAAAGCTTGTATTAAGAGGAATACAACGCAGTATTTATTTTCTCAACATTTTAAACATTATTACGTTGAATAAAAAAATCAAAATCAAAAATAATAAACAAATAAACTCACTCTCTTAACAAATAAAGTTTCAGTTGAGAACTTCCTTAACCTAAACTACGATTTAACGACTTCTCTGCAAAAAAATCTTTTCTTGTACACTCTTTAAAGATGTCCAAAACGGTGTCCATTTTTTGCTTGACAAAGACCCAATCGGTGTTAAACCCATTTCTCACGTTTTGAAACATTTCTTGTGGAATATTTCTGATTTCTGCAGTAATTCTGTCCCTCAGATCCTGAAAGTCGGCCGGTAATTTAGCATAACCCTTACTCTTCAAATATCCCCATAAAAAAAGTCAAGGGGATTAAAACCCGGGGATCGGGGTGGCCATTCAAGTGCACCTCTTCGACCAATCCATTTGGAAAAATTTTATTCAAATAGTTCCGCACAGGCAATGCATAGTGCGGTGGAGCGCCATATCGCTGAAACCAAATTCTCTCATCCAAGTCATTTGGATTGTTATTTGAAAATAGACCCCTAAAATTTGGGAGCAGGTCATCCGTGAGCATAGAAAGGTATAACTGCCCACCAAAATTGCCATTCAGAAAAAAAGGCCCTATTACTCGATCTCCAATACGTTTAATTTTTGTGGATGTTGCGTGTCAGTCTCCCGCATCCAATCGGGGTTGTGGTCAGACCAATAATGACAATTGTGATAATTCACTTCACCATGCAAAGAGAAAGTGCATTCACCTGAAAAAGAATCTATTCCAACTGTGTGTGGCCATGGTCAATGAAGTACATAATTCGTTCACAAAACGTTCAGCTTTGTATTTTCGTCAACTACCTCTCTACTTTGTCTTAGCAGATTCCTGACATGACCCAATTCTCTATAGCGCCTTTCTATTTTGCTAATTGTGCCTTGAGAAAGCCGCTGTAAATCGGGATGATTTGCATGAAATAATTCAGCTATCTCAACTTGACTGCGACTTCGGTCACCATATCCGATCATCATTAATATCTCAATGCGAAGGGCTTCCGTTAAATAAGCCGTGCTAAATAATTTACTACGATGTGAAGATGTGAAAACTATGCCAGAGAAATTATTTACTTAAATAAACGAGCAAAGAAGAATACAAGGAACAGACAATATTGCAATTTACTAATGTGGACGCTAACAAATCAAGCAGGTAACTAAACTCGAGACTAAAACACCGGATATTAAGAGCGTTTTTCATCAACGATAAGACCTGGCTTGCTGAGATAATAAATGCGCGTTGTCAATACGGCACATTTTTATCTACCGGCCATTCAAGCATTGTCGAAATTAAAAAGCATTTAAGTGAGTGTAAGAAACACAGAAGATACAGATTTTTTTCTGTAATGATAAGATCAGGCTTTTTGCGAAAATAAATATATGTTATTACTACGGTATATTTTTACCTACCGACGTTTCAATCATTTTCGAAATTAAATACCATCGAGCCAGAGAAAGTTGTTCATTTAGGTTTTTTCACTTTATTTTTCAAATGCCCGAAAAAATAAAAACTGCGTTGTATTCATCTTAATACAGGCTTTCACACGGTATATCACTTGACCTACCCTCACATTTGAAAAAAAAGTTAGGGTCGGCTTCACCCCCGGGGGTGGATATATGGAGAAACTGTATCCCCCAGATTGAGGGCTGGAAACAATTATAAAAAATTCCTATCATGATTTTTCTCCCGGACTTCACCCCTTTGAGTTACAGAATTTATTTCACTTAGAGTATCCACCTTGTACTATGGAAAAGGAAAGATAATATGCGGAAAAATACCCATCAAAGATACGATAAATTATATTCTACTTCCAAATCTGTTTAATGTATTTAAAGCTTAAAATGTGTTTGGGGGTGTAAGATTTTTACTTATCTTACGTGTTGTGTTGTGGTTTGTTACTTAACAATATTTTGTATGATACTTAAATGTTGAAATATTGACACTAAATGTGTATGTGTACCTGTAAACTTTTTTTCTCTTTTCAAACTCTTTGGAATGTCAGGTCAAGGTTTGTTAGGCCATATTTTAGCAGTTTCGCGGTCAGTAGAAGAGATTTTAATACAGTAAATTCCAAACCCTTTATCAACTGAGCTGCGGACAGTCTTCTTCGAAAATAAGTTATAGTTTAGAGTGAAGAACCGCCTGCTTTATAGCCTCATGCCTTTTAAAGGATAAAATAGAATTTAGAAACCCTTTTTCGTATTTTATACCTTTAAACACAATGGTTTGACTTTATGCTTATATTGTTACAGTCTACATTTCGATAATTTTGTGGGTATTGTTATACCATTGCCAATAACGCTTATAGTTTATTCAGAAGTTAAGTTCTAATTTAATCATTCATAGATAATTTTACTTGATAATAGTGTGTCTTTGTGTATCATTAATAGGACAAACAAAATACCTTGCCTTAGATTAGAGGATAATGCTATCACTTGATACAAATTAGCGTACGTATGACGAAATACACTTATTACATTTTAGAACCTTTTTAATAATAGTAACGAATATGAGAATTTATACAAGAATTACACTAAACTAACTTGCTGTATGAAGATTTAATTAATAATTTGGAGAACTGTATTTAAACTTTACGGCATTGTAAAATGGCAGCTAAAATAGTATTTGAGTAGAAAGCTGTAAAGAAAAAACTTTGGTATGTAATCATTATTGTAGAATTTAAAGGCTAAGGACCGTACTTGTTGTAACATTGATTATAACAAAAGTTCATAATCTACAACAGTTAGGGACAATTTAACCCACCACAAATTGGCACTGTGGTCTTTATTGTAACTTAACGCAAATTTATTCAAATATCTAGGCAATATCCTAAAACGTTTCGGAAGTGGTCTGTGATGGATGCTTACAATGTATCGATTCACTGCTGATTATTCACAAATATTTGATGAAATACTTTAGCAGAAATGTCCATGAATAAAGGATACAGCACATTTCACATGAAAATATTCTAGCTATGACAGAAGTAATGGTTATTAGAGAAGATATTTAGTTCTACTCTGAAACATCTCGAATAACTGAAACTCAAATGTCCATAATTTTCTCGCAATTTACAATTCAAGTTGCAGCAGAGTATCCTTATAGTATATATTTATGCTACATTAAAAATTAATAATAAAACAAGAGATAGCATTTGGATTTCTGATTACATCAAGATATTTTAAATCACAACAAATAACTCGGCAATGACACTAATTTTCTTTTGCGATACCCAAATAAACCTATACTTACAGATATATTATACTTGCCATACGCCTGTCGACATCAACACGATATAGAGGACTAATCTCTCACCCCTTTCCGACCTCGCGTAATTTAGAGTAATTGCGTGACGTCAAGACGAATATAACGCCACCTTTCGAGTTCAAATCGATTCCGGAGATATCACCGAAACACGCCGATGGCGCTCTGTCCCATTGCAATCTCCTCTTAACTTCGATGGCGGGTATCTCTCTTGCGTACCGCCTGATATGGGGGAAAATATCTTAAGGCTCCTCCTCTACTCTACTCCAACCTTCCGTTCCAAGAAATGTAGCCTACGTGCGTGGCGCATACGGAAGGACGTTTTTGAAATTCTCACATTTTTACCTCCTCCGCACGACTCTGAGATTTGCCAACTAGGGTGTAGCCACGCTAGCGTCCTCTCCAAAAACCTTCTTTTAGGGTTCCCCGCGTTTAAATGCCAAACGTCAAATTAATCAAAGGCGTCAAAAAATAAAAATATAAATTTTGAATTTCCCGGGCAGTAGTTTTAAATGCAACATTGCTCCCGACTACTGTCAATTTTTGGGCAATCTGCGTCATTTAGTTTGTGTTTGACAGCCACGAAAAGCAGACTGCCTCGTGGATTTTGACGGAAATGGGAAAAAGTGAATTTCGTGAGCTGACTAGGCATCATTTTTTGCGTAAAAACCATCACCCAAACCAAGGAAAGGCTTGATAACTACTATGGAGACTGCACCATCAGTTTCAATGGTTAAGAAGTGGTTTACTGAGTTTCGTTGTGGTCGCGTTATCACAAGTGATCCAGAACGTTCAGGTCGCCCAAAAAAAGTCGTCACGCCAGAAATCGTCGATAAAGTCCATACGATGGTATTGTACAGTCGGAGAATGAAACTGCGTGAGGTAGTTGAGGCTGTAGACATCTCAACTGAGTGGGTACATGCAACGGTCGTAATACCTTTGGTTGGTTATTACTCGTGTTTAATTCCACCCCGCTACAAAGAATAATATTAGGGTTCTTTTACCATCTTTTATAATTTTAAAATTATTGAATGAAAACTTTGTATTGATTTTGTGAGATTTAAAATGATTACCTTTTTATTTAAGCTGTGTGGGTTTGTTTTATAAAGATATCATCTACTACTTTAATTTTAATTCGCTTGCTACTTAATTTTAGTTTGTTTAAATGAACTCAAATATTTACATTTCATCGTATTCCTGCCCTATCAATATGCGCCAGCCAGCTCAAGTCTAAAAATAAATGATTGCCGTTATCAATGACCAAAATTATACTCAGTTTTGGTTTTTTATTTATTTGGGTTTCTATTGAATATTTGTATAAGCTTTTAATATTAATAGTCTTTAATAATAAAAATAAATCAAATGTTATACTTATTTAATTACTGAAATAAAAATAAATTAAACGTTATTATACTTATTTAATTACTGAAATTCTCAGTGCAGAAATGTTTTGTTTACAACGACATGTAACAATCATACCTTTAATTATAAGTAATATTCTTAATACTAACATGCAACAAAAAACCCTTTACCAAAATTGAATGTAATGTTTCCCGTTCAATTTTGCTATTCAAATTCAAATTCAGAGAAAATAAAACACATAAACGTTTCTTTATTTACACTATTAGAAATAGTACTTATATGTTGTTTCGTTGAAAGCCGATGACGCAATTGGGCCTATAATGAGGACTTGACGCCTTTCTTCTTTTGTTCCCACGATATATTGTTTACACCTTTTTTCTGGATTAAGTCTATTGCAATTTTCTTTCCAACACTTCTATGATTTTTAAATAATTGCTTGATATATCTATAATAATCAATTATTACCATTATTGTTCAATTTTAACTAGAGTTAACGTGCTGCAACAGCGGGAATTTGCACACCGCAACACTTCTTCTTTGAACATCAATCCTTTCGGGTTATTGTTCTTTATATACTAATTTCTTACACTAGATCGATAGTCGCGATTTATTTTTATCGTTCACCATTTAAACACAATCTTGGAATACTTTCGGTACGAACGAAAAACGTGATTTTTGATTATTACGTAACCTTTAACGCGATTTTAAATTATTACGCAATCTTGTTTATTATCACTAGAGAGCGGATTTTATGCATTATAAAATGCCAAAATATGTGCATATATATGCACTTAAAAATTGTTAAATATGCAGAAAATATGCATTATTTTTTCGAAATATGCAAAATAAACTACCAATAAAAAAATGTGATTTTTACATCTTTAATAAAAAAAAAATTTAATACATAATATGCAAAAAACTTTTACAAGAAAGTATTTACATAAAAAAGTGAAACTATTAGTTAAAAAATAATACATAATTAACATAATACGTATTAATAATAATATAAATATACTTACCATATGAACAAAAATTATTTAGATAAAGGGTGGCTTTGGAAATCTGAACGTACGTTGCATGATTGATTCAAATCAAAACGGACATTTAATTGACATGTAGAACCAACAAGCTGAACCTATCAAAGACAGTGATTTTGTTTACCGTAGCCACCCCATATCTAAATAATTTGTGTTCATATGGTATTATAAATTTTAAATTATAGGTACTTAATACTCCTATGCTTCATTGCGTTGATTTGCAAAACAATTTATAATTATATGCTTTTCTATATTTTCTGGTAGAAAATTTTGACGTCTATCAAAAAGTATATATTTATAGGTGGAAAAACTTCTTTCCACGTCTACAGACGTTATAGCTGCATTTTTTAATTTTGCCAGTATTTCCTGGGGCAGTATAAATTAATTTTTGAATATTATTTACTAGTTCTATCGATGCGTTAAGTGGCAATGCTTCCGTTTCCAATTTACAAATAGTCCCGCTTACAAAATAATAATGTGCTTTTATAAACGCTAATTGATTGCGTAGTTCTGATTTCTTTAAAACCGATTGCGCTTTATTGATACAAGCACTTGAATCTAAAATTAATTCCTTAATTTTTTCAAAATTTTCTGCATAAAAAGAGCAGCATTTAGCCACGTTCCCCAACGCGTAATTACAGTTTCTGGTGGTAGAGAAATGTTAGGTAGTTTTTCTCTGTATAACTGTACTCGTGTCGACGCCTTTACAAACACTTTCTTTACGCTACTTATTAAACTATTTACTAAAGGAAATTCATTTCGAATTGCTTCGGCTACTCTATTTATACCATGAGCCAAACATGTTACGTGAATTAAATTTTCGTATAATACCTTCAATTGTTGGTCAGCCTTTACCATATATGGCGCGGCATCAGAAAGCATCAAAACAATTTTATCTGTTGGAACAATATCGGGAAAAAAAAATTGCATGAAAGTCTCATTTACAAATCTAACTATTGTTGCATTATTAGTTTTATCAAGGACTTTACAAGAAATTAAATATGATTTGGCACGTTGTTCTTCGCTTAAATAACCTAACATTAAATTTGCAACATAACGTCTACGACAATCTGTAGTTTCATCTACTATGAAATAAATATATTTATTTTTAACAATTTCTTTTATATGTAGCATGGTTTCAAGATACACCCCATTAACATATTTTTTTCTAAGTGTGCTTTCATCTGGCACTTGCTTGTTACTAATTTTTTCTAAAAAAGATCTAAAAGTATGGTTTTGAAGCTTTTTTAAGGGAATTTTAGCCTTAACTAGAGCACTGCATAATTCAAAATTGAATTCTTCTTGGTTGTTTCTTTTGGATGTTTCACCACGTAAAGATTCTCGCAGAAATGTTTGAGAGAGCTTGGTTTTCTTCTGTGTTTCTAATTTTCCCTTATGCAGAGCGGTCGGTCTCAATGTGTTGCGTAATTTGGGATTTTCGTTCGCATGCAATATTACCAATTTAAAAATAAATCAAAACATAATCGATTAGGTTTCATCGTTGTATTTTAAATATTTCCCGCGTTATCTTATAAAACGATGCATTTAAATACAACGTTTGAATAGAAAACTAATACCTGCTCTATATTCACTAAAGGCCTCGTTCATTCTTGTCAGTGTTTAAAAATATTTTAAAACAGTATTCTGAATTGTCACTTACCGCTTTTCCACATGCTGTACAAAACACCTTTTCACCGGCCATTCGAAGTGCAGGGACATTTTTTATCCATACTCGAACTAAATTATTCTTTACTTTTGGCATGTTAAATATAATTCGAAAACGAAATTCTGCACTTGCACGTTTTATAAAGGAATGGCCAATATTATTCCTTATTTTAAAATAGGGGTTTTCCACTAAGCGAGGTCATTTGGATGTTAGGGATTAACTATGTATATTTTACTCATCAACCCTTTTCATACAAAAATTTAAGAAGCACTCAACAAAAAACCGTATGGCCTCTTTGCAATCCGGAAGTATTAGGATGTAGGATAGTTGTCAACTCAGACAATAATTAAAAGTAAACAACTACCTGCCGGTATCAGACACCACCTTTTAAAGATATTTATTTTAAAAGGATATAAAAATTTCTAACTTTGAACAAGAGTCCCGAAAATATTTCATAACCTGAGTTTCAACGCAAGAATTGAAAAAAAAAATGTTAAATTATGCAAGAAAAGTACAAAGTATGCGTAAAACATCAAAATATATGGCCAAATATGCAAAATATGCAAAAACTAATTAGTGTCAAATAATTATAATTAATGCGATTCGTATAAAAATCGAAACGCGTGGGTGGTACTATAAAATATAAGCAATATGCAGTTTGCATAAAATCCGCTCACCAACTTGACACTATTTACATTTAATTATTTACTTTAGCCTTTTATTACCTTAATAAGGAAGGTAATTTCACTTCTTCCCTATTATGCACTAAATGTTATCTTACTTTATTTCTAAAATTAGGGTAACGTGACTATTACACTCTTTGGTTACTATCAGCCCAACTCTGAACTACACTATGACACAGTCTCTCCCTCTACAAAACGTTTACGCTTTCTTAACTGCCGCGTTTATTTAAATACTTTCTAATTAAATAAATAGGTAAAGTAGGTAAAATAAACTCAAGCTTTCCATCTTAACATTAATTACATTTACATACAAATAACTAACAACCATTACTTTATCTAGAAAAATAAGATACAACTATTTAATGTAATAGTTTCGCGGGAAATTTAAAAGTTTCCAAGGCTCCCGTTAGAGTGCCCCTCTTTGTTTTTGATTTAAGAATATTCATTGGGAAACAAACATAGAAAGCATTTAGCAAGCTTCAAACTGAAATCTTTTTTTTTCATTCACACGGTACATTGCCAATGAGATTTATGTACGGTGATTGCGACCTTCCAATTATTTTATCTACTAATAATCTTCTTTCCCTACTGCTTCGCTCGGTGTAAATGGTCTCGGATAAACGGTGCCTCGTTTTTGATTTTCAGTGAAACAAAATAGTTGACTAGTCCGGGCTTTTCAGAAATTCTTTCTTCAATTTGCTCCATCAATCCTACAACCTCTTCTGGTTCTCGATCCTGCTCATCGCCTTCAATCATTTGCTCTACTGGTGGATTTTTTACTGGACTTCCGGTTTTCTGATTCACCAGTGGGTTCTTCAATAAATATGAATTTGGGTCACCTCTACGAAAAATTGGTGTGGTACCTTTTGTTGTTAATCCAACCACTAAGTATCTTACTCTTCCAAACTACCCTCATCTTTACTAAGGAATTCTTCGATCAAGTCTTCTTCTTCGCTAGTTTTATTTTTCTTCTTGTACACCTTATACGTTATCGCTACCCGGGTCGTTCGTTCTTCTATGATTTTGACCTGATAGTCCTTTTCCCTTTCCTTAAAAATTGTCTTTCTTGGCTCCTTTCACTCGGACTGATTTGGCGCACATCCAATTCATTCATAATATCACTTTCGGTTCTAACTTCTTGGCCACGAAGAAACAATAATATTATTTGCTTTCTCCTAACGTCATATTTAGTATCACGATATGGGTTACCTTGCTGACCTTTCCCGTCACTCCTCCTATGGTCATTCTTTGTTCAGTTAATGGTACTAATTCTGGATTTTTTTTCTTTAATTTAATGTATACATTTTCCAAAATCATGCTTATTTGACTTCCCGTATCTAACAGTATCTGTTGACTGACCCTCTCCAATTCTCCTTTCAAAAATGGGAGGTAGGTCGTTTCTTCCCCTTCATGTTTCGTATTCGAATTTTCCTCCTGATCGTTTATTTCTTCACATAGTGATTCTATTCGGTTATTTTCTCCTTCTCCGTTGTATTGGTCTTTAAAAATTTTAAATATTTAACGATTGTTTTCGGCAGTTTTGGTAGTATACTTTCACAAAATTAAGTACTTATATTTGGTCCTCTTTATAAGTTACTTGCGAGGCGAGTGGAGCTTTTCGACTCGTCTCCTTTAGTTTTCCGACGGCGTGGGTAACTGCGATCTCTCTCTCCTCTCCTCTTCTGAATGTTCGCTGTCTTTTCGTCTTCTAGTTTCTTCTTGTCTTCGAAGTGGCGACTCTCTCCTGGTCATCATCATCGCCACTCTTCTTCTCGAACCCCTTCGCCCCTATAGTAGTTGGCGAAGCGCACATTTCTCCTATTATCCGTCCTTTCGTTGCTTGATCTGGTATTTTCTCTATTGTAAGCGTTCCGAAGGTTATAAAATCCAGTCGGCCTATCTTTATAATTGGCCGATTGTATTCTTTCCAAAATATTAGTAAGTTGGGCAATAGTTTTTGCTCCGAATTCAATTAATATATTTTCCACAAAGTTTCTACTAAATGTTCTTCTCGATCGGTGGTTGTAAATATATTGTCTTCCTAACCCAAAACCAGACGTGGTCTACATATTTTCTCTGTCTTTGATTGTGTGGCTAATTGATCAAAATCCGTCCAATCAAAACGATGTAATTCTGCCCATGCTTTGGCGTTGCCTTTTAATAAATCTATTGCAACTCTTATTTTTCTCCTTCACTTGTTTCTGCTTGGTCCAGGTAATTTTCTGATGCCTCTATGAAATTCATTGGGTGTGTGGTCCTTATATTTCCATCAAACTGTTTTGGTCGTTGCGGTGCCCAGTGCTCTGATCTGTGTACTACTGTTGTCCTTTATTTTCCTACAATTTGTTCTTTTTCGTACAATTCCCTTACTGCTTTGTCTTAACTTTTTTTCACTACTTCTACTTGATGTCTCATTTCTTCTTTGAAAATTAGTTTTAATTCTTCTTGACTAGCCTTCAATTCTTCTCGATTAGCTTTTAATTCTTTTCGATTTGCTTTTAATTCTTCTCGGTTTGCGTTTTGACTTGCTTCTATGCTTTCTTCTATCTTCTCCTGACCTTCCACAGGTTTTGCTGCAAATTTCTTTTGTCCTTCCTCCATTTTCTTTTGTCCTTCCAATAACATACTCATCATATTCATCATCATTGATTCTTCTGTTTTTTGTTGGAATGGTACTCCTGCTATTAAGATATATTGTGATTCTTTGCTGAAAATAAAATCTTCGCTGTCCTTTGTGTTTTTCATCTTCTTTGTTTTAATTATTTCCGATAATTTCCTACCTGGCTTTATAAAACCTGACCTTAATTCCATAAACCTATATTTCCAAAATACTTACCAAAGTAAAACTAAATCAATCAAAAAAAAATTTTTGTTTCAAATTCCTAAGCTATGATACGCCACTGACAATTAATTAAAAATTTTTATTTATTATAACGATTTATTGGACTCCTTTATCTCTTTATGGGTCAATCGATCGTTCCCACCATGTTGGTCGCCAATTTGCTACGGTCGTAATACCTGTGGTTGGTTATTACTTGTATTTAATTCCATCCCGCTACAAAGAATAATATTAGGATTCTTTTACCATTTTTTATAATTTCAAAATTATCGAATGAAAATTTTATATTGTTTTTGTGAGACTTAAAATAATTACCTTTTTATTTAAGCTGAATGGGTTTGATTTATATGGATCTCATCTACTAGTTTAATTTCAATTTTCTTGCTATTTAATTTTAGTTTGTTTAAATGAACTTTAATATTTGCATTTCATCGGATTCCTGCCTTATCAAATTCGCCAGCTAGCTCAAGTGTAAAAAGAAATGATTACCGTTATCAATGACCAAAATTATACTCAATTTTCTATTAAATATTTGTATAAGCTTTTAATATTAATAGTCTTTAATAATAAAAATAAATCAAATGTTATACTTATTTAATTACTGAAATAAAAATAAACTAAACGTTATACTTATTTAATTACTGAAATTCGCAGTACATAAATGTTTTGTTTACAACGACATGTGACAATCATACCTTTAATTATAAGTAAAATTCTTAATACTAACATGCAACAAAAAACTCTTTACCAAAATTGAATGTAATTTTTCCGTTCTATTTTGCTATTCAAATTCAAATTCAGAGGAAATAGAACACATAAACGTTTCTTTATTTACATCATTAGAAATAGTACTTGTCTGTTGTTTTGATAACGCAAATGGGCCTATAATGCGGACTTGGCGCCTTGCTTCTTTTGTTCCCACGGTATCTTGTTTACACCTTTTTTGTGGATTAAGTCTATTGCAATTTTTTTTCCAGCACTTCTATGATTTTTGTAAATAATTTATTGATATATTTATAATAATCAATTATTACCTTTATTGTTCAATATTAACTACAATTAGCGTGCTGTAACGAACAGCGAGCATCTACAAACCGCAACACTTCTTCTTCGAACATCAATCCTTTCGAGTTATTGTTCTTTATATACTAATTTCTTACACTAGAGCAATAGTCTCGATTTATTTTTATCGTTCACCATTTAAACACAATCTTGGAATACTTTCGGTACGAACGAAAAACGTGATTTTTGATTATTACGTAACCTTTAACGCGATTTTAAATTATTACGCAATCTTGTTTATTATCACTAGAGAGCGGATTTTATGCATTATAAAATGCCAAAATATGTGCATATATATGCACTTAAAAATTGTTAAATATGCAGAAAATATGCATTATTTTTTCGAAATATGCAAAATAAACTACCAATAAAAAATGTGATTTTTACATCTTTAATAAAAAAATTTAATACATAATATGCAAAAACTTTTACAAGAAAGTATTTACATAAAAATTGAAACTATTAGTTAAAAAATAATACATAATTAACATAATACGTATTAATAATAATATAAATATACTTACCATATGAACAAAAATTATTTAGATAAAGGGTGCCTTTGGAAATCTGAACGTACGTTGCATGATTGATTCAAATCAAAACGGACATTTAATTGACATGTAGAACCAACAAGCTGAACCTATCAAAGACAGTGATTTTGTTTACCGTAGCCACCCCATATCTAAATAATTTGTGTTCATATGGTATTATAAATTTTAAATTATGGGTACTTAATACTCCTGACACTATTAATTATTTACTTTAGCCTTTTATTATCTTAATAAGGAAGGTAATTTCACTTCTTCCCTATTATACACTAAATGTTATCTTACTTTATTTCTAGAATTAGGGTAACGTGACCATTACACTCTTTGGTTACTATCAGCCCAACTCTGAACTACATTATGACAGAGTCACCCCCTCTACAAAACGTTTATGTTTTCGTAACTGCCGCGTTTATTTAAATACTTTCTAATTAAATAAATAGGTAAGGCAGGTAAAATAAACTCAAGCTTTCCATCTTAACATTAATTACATTTACATACAAATAACTAACAACCATTTCTTTATCTAGAAAAAATAATAATACAACTATTTAATGTAATAGTTTCGCGCGAAATTTAAAAGTTTCTAAGGCTCCCGTTTGTTTTTTGAATTAAGAACATTCATCAAAGACAAACATAGAAAGCAAAAATAATTTTTTTTTCATTAACACGGAACAGTGACAATGGGATTTATGTACGTTGATTGCGACCTTTCAATTATTTTATCTACTAATAATCTGTTCCGTTCTTTCCCTACTGCTTCCCTCGGTGTAAATTGTCTCGGATAATCTTGTTGCAAAAACGGTGCCTTGTTTTTGATTTTCAGTCAAACAAAATAGTTGACTAGTCTGGGCTTTTCAGAAATTCTTTCTTCAATTTGCTCCATCGATCCTTCAACCCTTTCTGGTTCTTCTAGTTCTCGATCCCGCTCATCGCCTTCATTCATTTGCTCTACTGGTGAATTTTTTACTGGACTTCCAGTTTTCTCATTTACCTGTGGGTTCTTCAATAAATATAAATTTGGGTCACTTCTCCGAAAAATTGGTGTGGTATCTTTTGTTGTTAATCCACTCACTAAGTATCTTACTCCTCCTGGTTCCTCAGAAAAACTATCCTCATCTTTACTAAGGAATTCATCGATCAAGTCTTCTTCTTCGCTAGTTTTCTTTTTCTTGTTGTACACCTTATACGTTGTCGCTACCCGGGTCGTTCGTTCTTCTATGATTTTGACCTAATAGTCCTTTTCCATTTCCGTAAAAATTGTCTTTTTTGGCTACGTTCACTCGGAATGATTTGGCGCACATCCTATTCATTCATAATATCACTTCCGGCTCTAACTTCTTGGCCACGAAGAAACAATAATATTATTTACTTTCTCCTAACTTCATACCTTTTATCACGATATGGGTTATTTTGCTGACCTTTCCCGTCACTCCTCGTATGGTGATTCTTTGTTCAGTTAATGGTACTAATTCTGGATTTTTTTTCTTTAATTTAATATATACATTTTCCGAAATCATGCTTATTTGACTTCCCGTATCTAACAGTATCTGTTGACTGACCCCCTCTAACTCTCCTTTCAAAAATAGGAGGTAGGTCGTTTCTTCCTCTTCATGTTCCGTATTCGAATTTCCCTTCTGATCGTTTATTTCTTCACAAAGTGATTATATTTGGTTATTTTCTCCTTCTCCGTTGTATTGGTCTTTTAAATTTTAAATATTTAACGATTGTTTTCGGCAGTTTTGGTAATATACATTCACAAAATGAAGTCCTTATATTTGCTCCTCTTTATAAGTTACTTGCGAATGGAGCTTCTCGACTCGTCTCCTTTAGTTTTCCGACGGCGTGGGTCTTCTTCTGATTGTTCGCTGTCTTTTCGTCTTTTAGTTTCTTCTTGTCTTCGAAGTCGCGACTCTCTCCTGGTCATCATTATCGCCACTCTTCTTCTCGGACCCCTCTACCTCTATAGTAGTTGGCGAAGTTCACATTTCTCCTATTATCCGTCCTTTCGCTGCTTGATCCAGTATTTTCTCGATTGTAATCGTTCCGAAGGTTATAAAATCCTGTCGGCCTATCTTCATAATTGGCCGATTGTATTCTTTCCAAAATATTAGTAAGTTGGGCAATAGTTTTTGCTCCGGATTCAATTAATATATTTTCCACATTTCGGGGAAAATGTCTAACTAAATTTTCTACTAAATGCTCTTCTGGATCGGTGGTTGTAAATATATTGTCTTGCTAACCCAAAACCAAACGTGGTCTACATATTTTCCCTGTCTTGGATTGTGTGGCTAATTGATCAAAATCCGTTCAATCAAAACCATGAAATTCTGCCCATGCTTTGGCGTTGCCTTTTAATAAATCCATTGCAACTCTTATTTTCTTCCTTCACTTGTTTTTGCTTGGTCCAGATAATTTTCTAATGCCTCTATGAAATTAATTGGGTGTGTGGTCCTTATATTTCCATCAAACTATTTTGGTTTTGGTCTGTATACTACTGTTGCCCTTTCTTTTCCTACAGTTTGTTCTTTTTCGAACATTTTTTCTTCCAGTGTAATAATAGATTCTTCATTTTTCCTAATTTTTTGTTCGCATTCTAATACTTTTTCTTAATTTTCGTCTATTTTACTTCCTATCTAGCCTATTGTGCGGCCTATTTGAGCTCTAGCCTACTTATTTCATTTTTCAATTTGTGTAATTTTTATATTCTGTATGTGAATGTGCTGATCTGTGTCATCTTTCTGTTTCTTGATTTCTTCCTTACACTTGGTCATTATTTCCTTATTGCTTTGTCTTAACTTTTCTTCCATCCGTTCTACTTGATGTCTTACTTCTTCTTTGAAAATTAGTTTTAATTCTTCTTGACTAGCCTTTAATTCTTCTCGATTAGCTTTTAATTCTTTTCGATTTGCTTTTAATTCTTCTCGATTTGCGTTTTGACTTGCTTCTATTCTTTTTTCTATCTTCTCCTGACCCTCTACAGGTTCTGCTTCAAATTTCTTTTGTCCTTCCTCCATTTTATTTTGTCCTTCCAATAAGATACTCATCATATTCATCATCATTGATTCTTCTGTTTTTTTGTTGGAATGGTACTCCTGCTATTAAGATATATTGTGATTCTTTGCTGAAAATAAAATCTTCGCTGTCCTTTGTGTTTTTCATCTTCTTTGTTTTAATTATTTCCGATAATTTCCTACCTGGCTTTATAAAACCTGACCTTAACTCCATAAACCTATAAAAATAAACCTACCTTTGTAACCTCCTACATAAAATTAAAAATAAAAATTCAACTACGCCCATGGTAATTAATTATTTCCAAAATACCTACCAAAGGAAAACTAAATCAATCAAAAAAAATTTTTTTTTCAAATTCCTAACCTATGATACGCCACTGGTAATTAATTAAAAAAAATTATTTGTTATAACGATTTATTAGACTCCTTTATCTCTTTATGGGTCAATCGATCGTGCCCACCATGTTGGTCGCCAATTTGCAACGGTCGTAATACCTTTGGTTGGTTATTACTTGTGTTTAATTCCGTCCCGCTACAAAGAATAATATTAGGATTCTTTTACCATTTTTTATAATTTCAAAATTATCGAATGAAAATTTTATATTGTTTTTGTGAGACTTAAAATAATTACCTTTTTATTTAAACTGAATGGGTTTGATTTATATGGATCTCATCTACTAGTTTAATTTCAATTTGCTTGCTATTTAATTTCAGTTTGTTTAAATTAACTTTAATATGTACATTTCATCGGGCCTTATCAAAATGCGCCAGCTAGCTCAAGTGTAAAAAGAAATGATTACCGTTATCAATGACCAAAATTATACTCAGTTTTGGTTTTTTTATTTATTTGGGTTTCTATTGAGTTTACTTCCTTCCGCATTTATATGTTCTACATTTATATAAGATTTTAACATTAATAGCCTTTAATAATAAAAACCAAACGACATATATGTAACAATCAAAACTTTAATTACAAGTATTATTCATTAAAAAAATGATTAGTGAATTTCTCGTTTAAAAATTGTTTCACTCCACCGGCTGTAACGGAAATAAAAATAATAAGGTAACTCGTGTTAAAGAGCCAAACGTTTTTTTATTAGAAGGCGCCAGGCTAATTTTAAGCTCTTAACTCAACTCCCAATATTTGTGGCGGGTCCGAATTTTACGTCATAAAATACGTTGATTTTTCTCAAAATAAGATCTTCCGATATTATCGATAAGTATATACATACCGCGGATCAGATTGAGAAATTGATTGGAACCTACGACATGTATTTTACTACAGTACCGCTGTAACCAACTAATAAAGTACATGCCGTAGGTTCAAATCCTACTCGAGCTAAACTTTTTATTTATGTGAAATTAATAATAATTTTTAATTACATATTTACTTTTGAACTTCGCTCGTTACAAAACTAATTTTAGTGTTCAATATCTTTGAATTAGGTCTCAGATGATTAAAATTCACCGCGCCCCAAAATGAAGCAAAATTTGGAAAACCTAAAACTCTGAGCAAATGAAAAGTCTTAAGAAACAAGTTTTTCAGATAATTGTCTCTTAAGGGTTGAAAGGTACAGGATATCGGAATGAGGTAAGGCTGAGCTCTTAAAATTATGAAGTTACATCAATGCCATCTGTATAAAATCAATCCAGTAAAATCGTTATGAAAGGTTGTTTTTCTGATGCAGCCTACTGTAAATTTGCTTATGAGGTATTGAGGTGACAAAAATCCTCATTTGATGGAAGATTGCTATCCCTTAGTATTTTATAGTCAATTTTATTAACGCCAAAATGAATACTCAGAAAGACATATTAAATAATTAAGCAATATCTACAATATAAAAAATGCTTGGACATACACTCGGTCATCTAGAACTTCAACAAGATAGAGGTCGAAGCACACTATGCTTAAGCTGTAGTGAGTAAGTAATAATAAAATGTATAAACTTTACCGTAGCGGAGTAAGCCGAAAGTTGCCGAAGAACTACGGAGCAGTCTCGCTTCGATTAGTATTAAAATTGAATCAATATGAAACGGACGATAGAGTATGAGTACGTATAGTCTCCAGAGTTAAGTGTGGCCCAACCCTACGTAATTATGTAAGTTATTTAAATGAAATTAAATGTTAATTATTCATATGTGTTCCTTTTATTAATTGCTTACATCCTACTCGTAAATTATCAAATAATTATGAATGAATGAAGAAATATAATTCAATCATATCCCTTATCTTCCTTATGCACGCCTAATAACGCTACGTATGAAACTTGAATACTATTTCCTTGATAGGTCGAAGAGGTACATCGCAAAAGCCGCCTAGTCGGACTGCTCTCGACTTCTTTTATGGGGATACTTTAAAAGTATGGATTATGAGACCAAACTAAACAATACTGATGCGCTAAAAAAGAGAATACAAGATCTTTCAAACTCACATGTTTAAAAATGAAAAAGTTTACCTTCGGTTACTTCCTAGTACAGGAAGGTTAAAAATACTATACAAGGTATTTAGTGAGAAACGGGCGAGTTGTATTAGAAACAGACACCGGTGAGAGGTGATGGTACATTTTAAACAGCCACCACAATCGTAAAAAGTGGGAGGGCTCACCTAAAAGAATCTCCCGGTGATTAGATGTGACACTTCCTATAACAGGTAGGCCAATAAGGTGCGAAAAACTTACCCAAAATCGATCACAGTCATTGTGAGAGGCAATGTATCTCACTTGAAACAATCGCCACAATCGGTGGAAAAATAGGAACACCGTAAACAACCTCTCAGATATTGAGAGATAAACAACTGTACCAGCGAAAACCAAAAACCACTGTATTCACGTGCCTGTCCGTGAGCGTAGTTTCTTAAGAAATTCGAGCAATCTCATTCTCTTCTTCGACTGAAAGTTTTTCTGTATTTTCTTACTGGACGTGTTGTACAAGTGTTTTTAATTATAATTCCTATTACCTCATGTTATCTACAAAGGTTGATTCTTGCTACTAGATCGCTATCTGTCGCCTAATCGAAACGTTTTGTGTAAAACTAACTTATTGTTTCCAACAGAATCTAGGGCTAGCATAAACAGTAAATAGAGGTAACTATCCCAGATCTCAAAGTTGTCTCCTATTCATTATACCTATGTATTCATAATATATAAAACACTTCTTATTAAAATTCTTGTTTTATTAAAACACAAAAATTTTGTTCTAAAACGTTTTATTGTCCCCAATTCTAATAATCTAATTAACCATTGTAAAATATGGTGAACCCTACTCACCAGCTATACAAACACTAACTGTAACTTGTGCTGGCGGGACTTCATGACCTGCATCACAAGTCATGGTGATGATAATTACAACTCTCACAGACATAACCACCTCACAGACCACTTCTAATACCGAACCTTCAACTTCTCTATCGAGCATTTCCGACACCCCTTCTAACTTGATGTTGCTTAGGAAATATTCCTGTTAAAGTTACTTCCCAGAGCCAACCTGTCTACTCCAGCTGTAGCCTTACCACCAATCTTTGAAACTAGACGTTGAGGAGAAAATCAAGGCCCTCCACTTTTCACCTTTCTACTACCAAACTCTGCCTGTCGTGTATCATCCACAGAGTTGGCAGTAACATATTACCGAGGATATTCTCCAGACAATCATTTTCTCGGATTCTGCACAACCCAAGTATCCACAACCTGCTGCAAAGTGTAATCTTTACGACTGGCACACTATACGTGCAAATCTCCTTCTATCCTTTTTGCTCTACGTGCACTCATTCGAATCGCATTTTTTGCGTTTCCTATGTGGTTACCGCTACACAGAGCGCTATGCCCATAGGATTTGTTAAATTATATCTGACGTCCCATTTCTTATTAGGCCATCACACACAAGTTAAATAACTGTGCTCATTACCCAAACCACGCAGTTACAATTCACACACTTTAGGTACTATTGCGAAAACTGCATGACTTTTGACGTTGGGTTGGTTTGTAATAATTAATAAAACGCCTTGCAGAGTTAATAACTTTATTAAATAAGAGAATGGCATTTTACATTTTATAATAGAGTAATTATTATTTCAATGACTTACGGCATTCGGTTGATTTGCCAAAATATTTGAAATGAAACAGTTTTTCTCCTTGCTACTTCTTTGCGTAATTATTCGGCATTAGATGGTCTGCCTACTTGTATGCCCCTGCAGCCTGCATGTAACCCTCTCTCTGCACGACGTGCAATCGAAGTTGGTTGTAATTTGATTCGGAGTCCTTGTTTTTTGGTTGCTACAGCGGAAAAATATCATAAAATCCCTGTTCATCTTCAATATTATTAATTTTATTAGCATTCAGTTCTTTCATGTCTTATAGCATATGTTTGGATGGGTGGGCTTGTCTTTCTACGCTCCGTCTTCTCACCCTTGCACGACCGTCATACATGCCCAAACAAAATCTGGACTCATCACTGAAGACAGTTGAATTCCATTCTTGGTCCCAATTTGCCCGTTATCTCCACCACGCTAAACGATCACGTCGGTGCCCAGGAGTCAGTGGTAGCGCAAAATAGGGACGGTATGAAAAGAGTCAAAAGGTTTTTATCCGGCGATAAACAGTTCGCATCTCAATCGCCCTTCCAAGTTCTGCAAAACACTGGTCAGCAATCGTCCGTGAAGACGAGAAGCGGTTCCATAGAGCCAATACGAGCCAATAAGAAGGCGATCTTCGCCTTCTGTGGTTCTTCGAGGATGTGCTGTACCTCTCGTTCTTCGCGTACGGCCCTCTTGGTTCCATGCCCGAACACAGATTGCCACAGAGTTTAAACTCCGTTGTGTTCTAGCGGATATATCTCTCACAGACAAACCAGCCTCTCGCAAGCCCACAATTCGACCCCTATCAAACTCGCTTAACTACCGAAAATTTTGGCGTCTTCGCATTCGAGGCATCATGATTCAATTAAAGATACACGTCTTAAATGACAGCTGTAGTTACAAATGATTTTAAGGCTACGTGATCGTAAATGTTTTTGAAAGAGGTTAAAGCAAAACCGCTACAGTAATATGGCTAAAACATTGATAGTTTTTTATCTTGACATAAGCAAACATATTCCCAAAAATTTTTTAGAAAATATTCATTATTACTGGGTGTTCTTCTTTTTGTGTCACTTAGTTATTCATACTGACTTCATTTTACATCACCCGATTTATAATCCAGTGTCTACATATTAACCCCGCTATCTACAATATGTACAATTTATCCTATAAATCAGGTTTAGTTTTAGTTATAAGAACCAAATACATTTGTAGCCTTTTAAAAGGACGTATAAAAAAATCTTCATTTGTTACGCAGTTCTTCTACTCATATCTAGATGGCATCACCTAGACAATGTTCTTTAACATTACAATATTGTTTTGTATTATTGGTTCGGTATATTTGACATAGTTGAGATATTCACTGTGCGTATCTTGTAGCTAGATAACCTCTTAAAAGTTGCCGCCCTTTTTAAAGGACAGTGGGATAAAAGGATACTATTTTTTAGGTATTGGAAAGACCGTTAACACTAAATGAGCTTTTAGAAGAGATAAAACAGACTAATGATGCCAAATTACCAGATGCAGTAGCTGTGTTTCCACCAGTAAACTCTAATGAAGACGTTACTGATGAAGACTCTCGCGACTATGAAAACATTGTTTCGGACAATCTTTCTGGCAGTGGACTGAATTCTCAAGCTGAATCTAGGTAGCTCGTAAGATAGTGAGGATGATTTTCCATTAGCACACTTTATTAGGTATAAGGCGAGACTAAAAATTTATGAAAGGATTCACAAGATATGACAAACAAGTTGAGAAATTGGCAAAATCAGCATGTAGCACATAACGATCTTTCCCCTTTGGAGATTTTCTGCCTATTTTTTGATGAGAGATTATGGCAAATAATAACTGAATACTCGAATGTCAGCCAACTAAACAGAAACGGAGACATACCTGTAGATGAAATGAAGTGCTTTTTTGGTTTAGTAATTTATAGTGGTTATTTTCAATAAGATCGTTGTATTGGGAACATAAGTATGACACCAATCATAAAATTGTGTAAGAAGCCATTTCTAGAAAGCGTTTCAATTATATTGTGCAGAATCTTCACTGTAGTGACAATACCAACCTGGACACGAAAAAGAAATTCTCGAAAATAGACCCACCCTTCTCTGCAAGAAAAACACAGTGTATATGAATCGATGGTGCATATTTTTGGCGGCACGCTTCTAAACAATTTATTAGAGGCAAACCCATTAGTTGGGGTTATAAATTTTGGATGGGTACTACTAAAATACGCCACATTTAATGGTTTGTGCCATACCAAGGGTGTAAGACAACATTAGAACGCCACAAAGATACAGGCTTAGGTGCAAGTGTTGTACTCACCTTTGTTGATAAAATAAGTTTGGAGAAAGGCAACCTATCGTTTCACTTGCATTTTGACAATTTTTTTTACACCTTTGCTTCTGATATTGAGGGTCAGAGGAATTAAATCAACTGGACTGTAAGAAAAAACAGAATTGTAGTGCCAACGATGAAGAGTGAATCTGAATTTTAAAAAAAAGGAAGAGGAAGTGTCGAGTTCACCCTCGAAGAAAAGGAAAACATTATAGTTTGTTGTTGGAATGACAATAATATTCTCTCCATTGCTTCAAATTGCGAGTCAATCTTCCGAACAAGTTATGTCTCGAAATTTTCTCAGAGAGAAAAGAAAAAAATATCTGTACCCCAACCCAAAATAATAAAACAATGCAACCAAAATATGTGGGGAGTAGACAGAGCAGACCAAAACATCAGCCTTTATCGTGTAGGTATTAGAGGATAAAATGGTACTTCCCTTTAGTGAGTCATTACTTGGATGTGGCCATACAAAATTTATCGCTGATATGGAGGAAAAAAGGACCAATTTGTATTATGCAGATCGCTTGCAACAAATATTCTAGAAACCTACAGAAAAACAACCAGACGAGTATCTGTGCGGCCTAATGCTCATGATAGATGGTATTCTAGGTATGATAGACTTGACCATGCTATTGTCTATCATGACTAACAGATGAGATTCCGCTTATGTCACAAGAAAGTTCAATTAATATGCAACAAGTGTGACGTTGGGTTGCATCCAAAACATTGTTTCCTCGAATATCATACTAAGTAGATAATTTATAACTAAGTATTATAAATAGGCACTTATAATACCACTGTCCCTCATAAAGGACGGCTAATGCCTAGCAAACTATAGCCATTACAAAAAATTTTGTTTAGTATACTACACTGAACCTATTTTTAAAGAAAAAAATTTCTTTCAAACAAAATAGTTTCGGGAGTATCTAGGTTAAAGAAAGAAACTTAACTTTTGTATGTAATCCACCAGAATAAACGTAATACTCACCCGTAATTAATTCCATTAGAATCCTTTACATACACAACACAGTTTACCACACATCTTTTGTATTTTCACGGTAATTAATATATTCAGGTACAAAAGAATTAATGTGTACACAACATATGATTTAATTGTATACTTCTAAACGTTATTATTAGGATACCCGGAGAGTCCAGGCAGTCTATTAACAGCACATAATCAGGACCAGAATATGTTACGCTACAAACGGGTAGTAAAACGAGGTAACATATAAACCTGGCTTTTTCGCGACCAGCCAGCGGTCGGGGGTGGGTAAGATGTTAGGTAATTTTGCACACCGCAGAACAGTATACCATACTTAAGTCAAAATAGGGGTTGGAATTGTCGTAAAACCGGAAATTGACTCCGGAGTATTTGAAAAGTCGGAATAGGGGTTGTTTCACTTAATTACGTAAGTTCACAGCTTGCCTAGATACTCAAATAACTCGCTTACCTGTACGTAATCAATCAGAGGTGGGCCGGGGCCAGCGAATCTTTGCTACACCTAAAAGGTTACAAATATTCTCGCATGCTTGTAAACTAATTGTGTGCCGCACTACTAAATAAGGACAATCGTTATTCAAACTAAATCAATGATTGTCATTACGTTACTCCACTTAATCTGTTTGAATTTGAATGCAACTTATATCTCAAAATAATTATTGAATTCACTCTAGTCTAATCCACACGCAGATTGAAAATTATTAATCATATCACTATAAAATATGCTTAAACCAAAAGTAAACAACGCTAAATATTTCACTTAGTTACTGATCATCAATTGAATTCAAAGTAAATGCTTAAATATGAACCAAATAATCGTGGTTCAAAATTCTGTCAGTTATTTCGTTAAACAAAGTCATTAATTAATAACAAAAGTCGCTCCTTCATAAACTAAATACGTCAAGTTCAGGCTTATATCAATAAGCTGAGTTTCTACTCAAATCCTTTGGTTTTAGTTATTTGCAGAAGAGGGTATTAATCCCCCCAAAAGAAAAGAATGCATTAATGCAACAAACTTTAAATTCTACGCTATAAGGGTTAATTATTTAAATCGTTATCAAACCTTGCTTTATCAAATAATCATCAAAATTATTTACGTTAATTTCTAGGATCTCTTTAAAATAATCAAACACAAAAAAATTCGCAAATAGGCGTCGTATAACAAGTGGGTTCACATCTGGAATCACCTTAAAGAACAACAACAGTACGTAACCCACATACGTATAATAAAAACTTCAACGTCTTAACATTTACACAAATTAAAAAAATTAACATATAAAATATGCTTAATCGGCGTAAGTAGATAGACTCCTTTGTCTCAATTCAGCAAAACAAATGATTATTCGCACACAAAATTTTTATGTATAAACTTTGCTCATAAAATTTTGACACATTATTCAACCTTTATATACAATAAAACACTCAAAACAAAGTTATAATATCGGAAGATTGAATACGGTTACCAAGGGAAAAAATTCTACCGTAAAATATCCAAAACTGAACAACAAAGAATCGTATTAAATCTTAAGTATTCGTAAATAATGCATAATGCGTAAAAAAACACAAAATAAATAGCAAAAATAAACAGTAAATGCACAATAAGGTTTACTTCAATACAGGTTCACTTTCCCTATATGTTACACGAAACACCTGGCGAAAGCCGGGAGGTTGACGTATTGAATGTGGTGGCTACGCTTGAAATTCCCTCGTGGAAGATGTCAGGGTGTCGATTTAGAAAGCCACAGCGCGGTCAATTAACATCCAGCTTGGTTGTACGATATATTACAGTCTAAATATTTACACTTTATTTACAAATGTTATTAGGCGTTGCGTTCTGAACTGCTCAATTATTAATATTTGTCGTTAACGTTAGACGAAAATTGATTAATTCACTGCAAGTTACTTGTTATTGGCGAGCTGTAAACTTATTGTCTGGCACTTAGAAATAGCGTCGATTTATTCCGCAAATAAAAGCGATCCCTGCTCTAGAGGGTTATTAATGCACTAGTTGAACACATTACATGTCTTTTGATCAACTACACAAAATCGTTACGATAGTTTTACTCGTGATGGCTGAATCAAATTAATCATTATGCGCCCTGTTGGATTATTAATCACCCTCCATTACTTAATTCTTCTCTACCCTACCCCAAAAGAGAATCGCTTAAATTTGTCAAGCGCGGGAAAACTTCCGAAACTGTTCGTAAAAATTCGCCTCCTGTGAAAACCGCTTCAACAGCTTTTCTTGCACTTTACCAACATGATCTCACACAGCCTTTTTTACTTTAGTTCAAGTTGTAGCCCATATAGATTATTCCACCAACTACTAAGACTAACTTCACAAGCTTAAGACGGTAAACTACATTTGACAGTATTCTCGGCGCTGAATTTTCAACGATTACATCATCTTTTGCATTTTACAGAACACAACTGCGTTTTAATATTTCAAACCTTAAAAAATTTATACGACATTTTAGATATTATTTTAATTCAGTTCTACAAAAAAAAACAATTCTACTCAGTTTTATAAATTCTAAAATCAAAAGATACGTTAATTAGCTACATCTTCATCATTTACACGAAATAATAATTCACAACAAACTAGTAAAAAGACTGCACGGTAGATTAGTAACAACATGTGAATCACTTTTTTATAAAATATACATTTCCAATTCAAACTGGTCAATTAAATCAAAAGCTTTATAATTACAAGATTACTTTCCCGAATTTATGAGTTATTCAATCCAACTATGGGAGTTTATGCTGCATTTCAGATGCACGGTTCTAACAAATAATTTGTAGTGTTGAAGAATTATCGGAAAATCTGTGATAAATCATGGACATATGAGTAATAATTTCCAGTTTAAGTCTAATATTTGTTTATTGAATTCAGTAGAATCAAGTTTATTTATTTTTATTACTTCCTGTTCCAGAATCGTTTTCTTTTTGTATTACTGTGACCTAATAAATTTGCCAGATAGGCCATCCAACAAACACCAAGGTAGTGACAATCATGAACTCGCCCTGAGAGTCGAAAATATGGTAAAAGAATTCATTTGTAATATGCAAAACCGGGTGCAATACAAGTTTGTTGCAAACCGTTTGCTAAATTCTGCATATAATAAATGTATTTTCGAAATACCAACATTGCCACTAATTATACCATTTGTAGGAATTAACGTGATTTAAAACAATAAGAACAAGAAAACGCTGAAACCTAGAACTGAATTTTGACCGTCCGTTTTGTAAACTAAACGTTCTAATCCATTTAGTTACTGCAACATTACAAACTTTCAAATCGTAATTAACTTACGACTCAAACCATATAATCTTATGTTGCATTTAAACAATAACAATAATGTTCAACTTTTAAACTTGATCTAAAGTTAATAGTTTACTCACGTTATAAAGAGTCACATCCTGTGAAGGTTGATATAATTTAAGCTTACGTGCAGAAATCGATTATCTTCATACAATTATTGCATACCTGAAACAAAGAAAAACAATGTATTTTATCGCTTAATTAAGTAGACTCAAATTTTATGCACTTCAAAACGCGACAGCTAGATTTTTCAGGATTTTTAAGTACTTTAACTACACCTGATGCTAAGCTTCAATTTTGTTGGAAATAAATCAAACAAAATAATCCGTGTCTGCATTTATAACCTAAAAACACCCTTAGCAGCAAAAACACTTACATCCATCAGGAAGATTAAAGACAAAATTTAACAAACACTTCGACTAATTACGCGCAAAATCAGGTTAAATAAAACTGAGGTGGTGTGATACAAACACAGTCATTTGTTAAACAATCTAGTTAGCTTTGTATAGAATTTTGCTTTTAAGTGAAAAACAAAACGTTGCATGTAAAATCCGATTATACATCTCATTAACCCGGATTTATACCCAACTTTAAATGGTATTAATTACCCTTCTTTATCTATCTTTATTAGAAAAAACAAATTTATTATACCTAAAAAATGTTTACACTTAATTATATTAAATGTGAATAAATGAGGCTTGAGTGAAATTACAAGGATTACACTTGTGGTTAGAAATGCATTAAGAAGTCAATTACGCCAACTCGGAAATAATTTCTCTTCTAACACTTTACAGTGTTTAGGAAACTTTAGGGGAAACAAATATTAATGCAGTAGCAAACAAACTTAAACCGCAAGACCTATACTTTAAGGATTTCAACAGAAACGACGACGTGGAATATACAGATACTTGATAATTAGTTGTTGGATTGAATTATCGACCTGTCAGAATCTTGTACGGATTTGGATCCGGACCTGTACAGTTTATTACTCCTATAATATTATCATTTACAGGAATATTGGCTTCGGGACTTAGAATAATTGCTTCATTACATACAAACTCGAAGATGGGTTATTACATGTAACTACATGAAAATTTATGTAATTACGCAAGTCTATATCTGGAAAGAACTTAATTTATTTTATTTTGAATAGAATGCTTTCTATCATCAAGCTTCCTAATTACTAATGAACTGTTTTATTATTATTTTTTTATTAATCTTGATAGTGAACTAAAAGATATTTAAGCTTTTCCTTTAACTTTATTACGTAAAATCCTTTACATAAGTTTGCTTTATGCTAATTATATACATTTACCTTTTTGTGTTAAGTAATACCTCTAAACTCCAGGAAAAAAACAATTTTTGTATTATTCCTTGTACCACTATTCCAATCAATAATTTTTATGTCAACGGCAAAAGACTGATAGTACTAATAACAATGGCTTTATTTTCAGAAAAAGAAAATGTAGTAGATACGGCCGACGCGAAGTTTAGGTAGTACTACGTTTATTATACTAACACTGCTAGTTTAGTAACTAATTAATAATCAGTGACCGATCATTGGCTTACGAATTATAGGCAGTAAAGGAAGAGAGCGGGAAAATGCAATAGTCTAATTTGTTATAGGTGAAAATGGCAGTACTATTGGTGTAACAGATAAGTGAAGGATGCCGATAGTTCAGTGGTCGGGGGTGGGTATGGTGTTG